>VWZD01013483.1:330206-535882 GCA_013396695.1 Sakesphorus luctuosus | reverse complement strand
GCAGGCTCTGTTCTCATTAAAACACTCTTGCACAAAAGCAACTTAATTTTCTTAAGAGAAGAGGACATCTGATTCAATTTAGTGCTCAAAACCAGGAACTTGAATATATATATTTTTTTTTTCTGTCTGAACTCAGATGAATAGTTATGAACAGCAACACAGATTAAACCTTATTAGGTGTATTTATATTCTGCTTGCAGTAACCGTGCGGTGGCAAATAGCTTTCTACAGAGCTGTAACATCATATTATTGGAAACAGCAGTTAAGACATGAGCTGTGGTAACACTCACATGAGATTTTATTTTTAAATAGGAGATTGAAGGAGTTGTTTAAAGGGACTGCCAACTCATTCATGCTACTTCTGATGTCCTGCCTTCTTCCACCTTCTCGAACCACACTGATCTCTTTGGGTAGATAAAATTTCCTTTTCTGTACTGTCTGGTCAAACCATTTCCATCACTTTCTTCAGGTTTGTTTTTTTCTTTCTTTTTTTCTTTGTTTCTTTTTCCTTCTCCCTGTCAAATAGGAGATGTAGTTGCATTAAATTTTGCAGTAATAGCGTGGACACTGTGAAATGTTACACTACCACTTGTGTTTTCTGTCCTCTACTGGATAATCCTGCAGTAGAACTACTGGAGTCCTGGTCTCTCTCCAGTTCTTCTCTGCTCTTCTGCGTTTTTCTTTCTTTTTCTATGTGTGTTTAACAGACAGTCAGTGTCATTCCTGGTTCTTGAGCTGCCTGTCCCACCCGTGTGTGGTGTATCCCACTAGTGCTAAGGTTTGAACTGCAGGGAACTGCAGACGTTCACTGAGCCCTTTGTGTGATGCCCAGGCTGCTTCCTTCCAAGACATTGTGAGGCTGTTTAGTGTCATTACTCTGCACCTGTGGCCTTGGCCCTGGAATGGCCTTTGCACAGAGCAGGGACAGCTCAGGGCCAGGCATGTCCTCCTGTCTGTAGCTTGTGCCTGGGGGTAAGTGTAGGCTTAAGTACAGTTAGGAAGGTTGTCTCCCTGAAGACTGCCACATGACACTCGAGAACCAAATGTTTTAGTGGTAAAATGATATATACACATTGGCAAAAAAGTCTTTTACCTTTTCATATGGTCCCCACACAAAGCTATGAGGCACTGTTGGTTCCCTGTACTCTGCAGCAGAGGAAATTCCAGTTGGGTTGTGCGTAACAGTTTATTTGAATCCTGCCCATAATGATAAAATGTTGAGATTTGACCCAGGTGTTCCAAATGCTGCCAGTGTATCTTTAATGTAGTCAGGCACATTGTTATCAAAAGATAGATAGTCTAATAAATTTCAAGATAGTCTAGTTTGATACCAAAATTAAAGGCAATGAAACAGAGTTCAGAATGTATTCTGTGTTTAATGCTGTTGAAACCTAGACACGCTTGTTTGATTTGCTGCTCAGCCACATGTGCTTGAACGCTGTGTGTAGTTGCTGCTGCATTTGGGTACCCACCTGAGGTGAAGTGCTCAGCCCCTTGGTTGTGGCTTTGCCTTTTTCTTCCATTTTTACTGTCCTTTTTCCAATGAGGACTGTCTTGCATCTTTTTCGCTGTCACTGTTACAAATCTTAACAGTGTTTTCTGTACATCTGTATTCCAGGATAAGGTGAGAGATAGGGCTGAGGCTTTGTGCTGGACTCAGGTGAGAGAAGAGGAAAGTTCCTGCTGAGTAGGTGCCCTTCAGAAGTGGCCTGATCACTTCCCACTTGGAAGTGCTCCAGGCCAGTCAATCCTCCCTGGAAATGCAGACCAGGAGAACGTTCTCTCAATCCCAGTGCTGTACAGAGTTGACTGAAATTGTACCTACTAATAAGAAGTGAGTTTGTTGAGTTTGTTGTTTAGTGGAGCTGGTGTGTACTATTGTAAGCTCAACTGCTTACAATATGCTCTTCTGTTAAGAGTACTGAGTTGATATAAGCTTGAATAATTTGTCTGGTTGTTAGTAGTGCTGCTTTTGAATGTGATCTGACCTTACATTTCAATACATGCCTACACATTTACCTTTTGAAAGGATCTTACCATTTTATTTGTAAAGAGCTCTCCCCTCCTGTTAATGTTAACTGCAATGAACAGTGTGCAAACACATGGAAATCTGAACTTGGAGTATCATAAAGACATGTAGATGTTTCATTGTTTCCTTTAAGCTAACTGCAGATAGTCTGCTAAAGCACCAAAAGAGCAAATACTGAAAAAATTTATATAATAAGTGACTAATAAATGTTTCAAACAGAGAATTAAGAGCCTGGCTGTATTATGTGTCAGCACTAATGTTTATTTGTATCATCTCTCTAAGGATTTCAGAGTGCTTTTTAAGGAGTGAATTAATTTTGACAATGCCCTGTGAGGTATGTATCCCTCTTGATTAGAAGGGAGTTGGAAGCACAAAAGTGTTTAAATTCTACAGGGTCATGCTACTAGGTTATGTTTAAGCACAACTTGGAGCAGTTGATTCAGTTTACTACCAGTTTGTTTAAGCTGAACAGAATCACAAATATAAGCCCCTGGTTTGTGATTTTGAGAAAAGTTTACTTCTAAGTTTATTTTGCAGAGAAAATGTTTACAAAGAAAACTGCAGATAGAGTAATTAGCATGGTATAAGTCCTCTCTCAGCAAGGCAGATAATCTGAATGATTATTGCTTAATTTGCAGTCTTCCTTATTTTTTTCTTTCTTTTCTTTTGCCTGTAATGAGCTTTTAATCATCTGCTGTGAATAATTTTGGACACTTTGGAAAAAGGGAATTAAAAATTGTAAATTAGTGTACTCCTGAACCAGTCATTAACTTTTGCACATGACTGGCTGAATAACTGAAGCATAAATTTTGTCCAAGATTGTTGTCTCAGTACCTGTTACATGCTTGAGAATATTTAAAAAAATCCAGAAATTTTCCAGATGGATCAGGAGGGAAGAAAGAAAAGAAGTTTGATGATGGCCAAAATGTCACCATCTAGTATTATCACTGTAGAACCATCTAGTATCTCTCCTTAACACCTCTCCAGGTACAGAAGTTCTCCTGGAAGAGGAATTGCAGCCTGTTTTAAGTAAAAAAATGTCATGTCTCTAGATGGACCTCAAATCAGGACTGGTACTGATGCTCTCCATTTGAGTGGGTGGGTGTGATGTGTCTCTGCCTTGCCACATGAGAGGATCAGCTGCACACTTTTAAATTCAAGTAGAAAATCCTAATTTCATTCCCACTTGTTGAAGAATTGTTGTTTATACTATTCACTCTTCCTCTCAGCTATGATCTCTGGCAAGAGAAGCTGTTTGGACTTGTGCCTTTTTTTTATGTTCAAAAAAGAAATGCTGATGAGAAAGAGGTGTTAAAATATGTTACCGTAGTTTACAACTGTCAACTCTAATGTTTTATTTAGCTGTATCTATTCAGACGCTCCCTCTGCAGCAGGGAGTGCCATATGCCATTGTCCCTGTTAGTAAGCAAGTCAGCAAAGGTTTCCCAGGCTGCATTTGTTTTTGTATTTGGGCCACCAAGGAGCTGTGGTCCAGTGCCATCTTTTATTGATAGGGCCAGCAGAGGAGGAATCTAATGAAATTATCAAAGCTTTGAATTAATTATGAACTTGAATAAGAAAGCTGAGCTCTCTAGAGCCAAGGACCTCATTACCCATTCATTTTCATTGCATCCTCTTATGGAGCAGAAGGCAGGTTCAGCTACGGCTCCTACCCTGATTTTGGACTTTATTCAAACTTGCTAAACTCACTGGCATCCACTTGTTATTAATCTGTGGCTGGAAGTGTCCAGGGTGATTAATTTGACTCTGCTCTAAGTCGGCACATAAATGGTCCTTTTCCCTGCTCACTTCCCTCTTGCCTTTACTGTGTGGCTTTTCATCATCAGACTGGCTGCCATACAAGAGTTTCTGTTCTTGGTAATTGGGGAAAGCTATGCAAGACTCAAGTTTTCACTTCCTGGAGTTTAATGAATTCATATTAAGAAATAATACTGCTACTTTATGTATTTCCTGCATATTTAGGTAAGCACAAACACTTACAAGATCACTATGAAAATTGCTTATTTTCTTGTTTTGAAAGACTATGATGCAAAAAGTCATGACAGTTTGGCCTCAGAAATATGGGGTCATTGTGGTTGTGTTTTTTTGGTTGGGTTGGTTTGTTGTTTCTATTTTAACTGTGTTGGTCAAACTACAGAAACTTCTCTATCTGTCAATATTTTATTATGATGAACTATCAAATTAGTTTGCTTACCTGATTAATATTTCATTAAAATTGTTGGAAGTGTATGAAAATGCAGCATTATAGTTAACCCAGGTTGTTTTAATTAATAGGTCAGTATATACAAATGTTCCTGGTAAATTAGACCAAAAGCAGGGAGACAAAGGTTCTGTGTAATATTCCTAGTTCTTGTGGATATTCCCCCTCAGTCTGTCAGCAAGGATTTTTCTCCTTGTGCTTTTGTCTGTTTCAGCACGTTATTTATGAATGCATAAACAAGAACCTATCAGTCTTCATAAGTTATAGGCCAGTGGCAGTTTTTTAAGCAGTGGCTAACTGCCTAATGGTCTCTGTGTATGTGTATTTGGAGAATCTAATAGCTTGTTGGGCAGGGGAATAACATTTTGTTCTTGTACTGTGGCTATTTTGCCATTGGTGATATTTATCTTTTTTCTCTCTTCAGGCAGCTGCTATATTTAATTCTGCTTTTGGAAGTTTTTTGGTAAGTAATAAAGTATTTCCAGCAAATGCCTTAATAGTCTTGTTTTTAACAGTATCATTGATGTCTTTGTATTTTTCACATTATTGTTGGTGGAATTCTGCCATTCAGAGGACAAAAAAATTTGGAGCATCTTTTCTTTTATGTCACCATGCCATTAAATACAGATATTAACATTTCTTTTCCTTTTTGTTAAACTCTTGAGAAAAGTACTGAATAAACTGTCTCTACTCATGGTAAATTAATAATGTGTAAACACATCTTAATTTTCTCCTTAATGGGTTAACAGTATCTATTATTATGTAGATGCTTCGGACATGAGCATCAATATATTGATTTTTCTAATAAGGCCCATCAAATACTCATTATTTTCTATCAAGAGGCCATGGATTTTAAAAAGAAAACATGACCCAGCTGATCAGAGAGTAGATGCTAATTTACTCAGTGACTTGTCATTTGTTTAGCATATTTTACTGTCAGTGGAGCCACTCGATGTCTCTGAGGAACACACTAAAATATCTAGATATGGGAAAGCAATCAATCTGGCTGGAAATATAACTGTTTCTTTAAAAAGCAAAAGCAGTATTTGTGGTCCTCGTGGTCTACAAACATTTATGAAGGACACTGTAAAGAACCGTAAATATATTTATGAAGAAAGGAAGAATAGATTTCTTTCTGTGACTGATTGTTGTATTTATTTAGGTAGATAATAATTGAATTTGTTCTTATTTACTAAAATTTACGCATGTTTAGAATTGTCTGTTTGTGATTCCAGTCTTGTGTCTCCAGAAGGAGGATTGTGATGTGTAAAATGAATGATGGCAAAAGAATTCAGATTACAAAATTAAAATCAAAACTGCAAATACAAAACAACTTTTTATTTTCTCTTTTTTTTTTTTTTAATGAAAAGCTGGCATTTAGGAGTTTAAGTATAAGAAGCTGTACTGTCAAGAGAGAGTCACATGGTGTTTTGAAGTTATGCATTGCACTGCTGCTTGTTTGAGGGGCCAGGTCAGAGTTAGGAGGGTGGATGTCAGTTTTTTGGATATGGATGACAGTTTGCATTTTTAAGATACCCATTCCCAAGTACTTGTTGTTTTTGTCACCTATCATGTCCTCCTCCAATGGGAAGAAGGTGCTTTCTGCCCCAAACTGTGGAATCCCAGTGCTGGAGCAGCTCTCAGGTCTGTCTGTGTGCGTGATATTTCCTCTTGTTGCTTGGCACAAGCTCCGTTTCTCTGCTATCCTTGGCTCTCAGTTCAAGAGGTTCCTGTGAATACCCAAAGGCTCAGGTCAGCTGACATCAGGAGATGTCTTTTGACTTCAAATAAGAATTTTAGGCTCCACTGCACCTGACTACAACTGTCTCCTAGTAAAGCGACGGAGATGTATTTTTATTTCTGCTACTTGTTTTTAGCTCTTTGAACAAATCTCAGCTAAAGAAGCTGAGCTAATTTGTGTGTTCCTGTAACATTCCTAATTTTGGTTTTCATCTTAGTTCATGATTGTTGGAAAGTTCTGCTTACATGTAATTACCTCATTTCACTTTTTATTCACTTCAGATCTTTGTGGAAATCTTGGAGCAGCATTACAGTAAACATTCTTCTTAAAAAAATTCCCAGGAAAGGCTTTTCTAAAATATGAAATATCAGCTAGAAAAGAACCACAGTACCAGCTGATTTTTTTTTCCTAATTACTGATTTTTAAAAAATAAAATTGTATAGACACTGGCTGCTATTGAGTTACAAATATGTACACACACTTAAACCTTTGTTGTGGCATTCTAGTTTGAAATCATAGCTATGTAGGAAATATGTATTTATGACAGAAAGAAAATCACAAATATGTTTACTGAAAGCTTTGCTTTTACAGACTTTTCCAGCCATGAAAGGATAAACCTTGTGCCTGAAAATGCAGTGGGGTGATGGTAAGCCAGGGACTATAATAAGTAGTCAGAGTTGGTTACCAGTTTCACAGTGGTGTAGGTCCACATGGCCTTTCATTGAGTGTCTCCAGATGTGGAGGACTACCATGTGGTCACTTACAAAGTAAGTTTTCTGCTGAAAAACTAGCAAAGCATTAAATATGTGTGGTATGTGTGTATATATATATATGTGTATATATATACACACACACACTTGTTCGAAGTCAAAACTGTTCTATAAAATGTAAAAATAATTGGCCTGTTTCTCAGAAGATAATGGAAGGTCCCGGTGCTGCTGGTGGTGTTGGAGATCCGATCCATCAGTTTATATTGGTGCCTAACTTTGGTTGACCACCTACAGCCAACCCATATTTCCTATATCCTTAATTCATGATGAATTTAAATCACATTTTCTTGTTTTCACTGGTGTCTGATGATGACCTGTGTGTGGATAGGCTTAGATGTAGTTATAGAGCTTTGCCACCATAACCTCATCTTACACATGTCCTGGAGATAGTTTGGAAGGCTGATTTAAAAGGGCTGAAAGACCATGCTATGCTGTTTACTCTGCCTCCTCCCACACCTTTTTCCCCCCCTTTAAGACTAGGAAATGGTCGTTGAGAAGTTAAACCAAGTTGTAGAACAAAATGTCTGCAGGAAAAGACTCAACATAATGTTAGAATGATACTGAGCTGAGCTTACTCAGGTGAAATGGAACACGTTATGATATGCAAAATGGAGAAATGCCAAATATGTCTCAATGAACAGAAATACTTTTTGATTAAGAATCTGGAGGTGTTTTCACCAGTAAAGAGATTTACAAAAATACCAACCAATTGCAAAGTAATTCCTTTTAAACTCCACCAAAGCCCATATTCCTATGAATATGCGACAAAACAATGTGTGGAATGATACTGTACATATTTACATTATTTTATTGACTTAGCTTAATAATGTCCCAGGTCTAATTAAAACACAATGTTTGAAAGAGCTGATTGTTACAGAAAAGTGTTTTTATATAGCTAGATTAGTAATAACCAAGGATAGATGAATTCAATTTACATAAATTTCAGCCAAGAGAGTATTTAGACTCATACCACAGAGGATTGCTTCGAGTTGGATAGTTAATATCATTATCTCCTCCCCTCGTTTAAACAGTTTGGTATACAATAATTGTGTAACATAATAAGTGATTTCAGTTTTTCCTCTTAATGGGGATTTAATAAAATCTGATAACATTTTACTAATACTGGGTGGCTGGTTATCACAGGGTTGCTCACAAATGCATGCTGAGATCCTCTGAGATAGAAAGCACTGAGGTAGCTGCTTCTCTTTGTAGGAGAGGTTGCTTTTGCACCTAAAGGCTAAAGAAATTACCTGGGATGTTAAGCATGGGTCTGCTGAGATTCTTAGTATTGTGTGCATTATCCTGCTTCCTGAGCATTTCTGTTCTTCTTTTAAAAGATGAAAACAATTGCTTGTTATCGCCCAAAGCACAGAGCAATAGGCAGGAGACTGCAAACTATGCTGTGCTGGTGGTTGTTCCATGGTGTTTGCCTGAGTGGCAGCAAGTTTGACTTTGTTCACCAAGCATAACCTGTCATTGAGGCTGTTCTTGCACCAAAGTGGAGATGTGCTTAGTTGAGAGTTACCTTCAGTTTGCAGTGACAATATAATGCTGGGTGTATGGGAGAAGGAGAGGGCCTAAAGTCCAGAACAGTATGTCCTCACAAAATGCTCTGCACTGCTAGACTTGTCTAATCTCCTTCTACCTCTCATTAATCTCCTTTTCCCTCAAGACAGTGGGCTTGGAAACCCATGAGAATATCCAGCTTGTGATGTTGAGTCAGTGTTGTCTGATTCTTTGGTGCCTTGGGGTTATGAACAGTAAGTGTGAAAGGACCAGCCATCAGCTTCACCTTAAACAAAGAACTGTAACTGAGATCTGAAGGTCTGTGGTGACAGGAAATCAAGAGGAAAAAAGAGGATTCAGGGGACTCTGCTCTGGTGACCATTTTACTCCTGAGCAAACAGCACAAAGGGCCACTGAAATATCAGAGTCTTAGCTGGGTTTTAGCTGCGCTGGATTAGCACAATCCAGTGCTGCCTTGGATTAGCTTTGCTTTCTCTGTTGAAATATATTAGATGAAATAAGGCACGTGTCTAGGCTATGTAACTCAGTCAGAAGGAGGAAACCTATTTCAGGTGCCCATCATTCCAATAATCTCCTTTATCCAGACTAAGTGTGTATGTTTTTGTTCTTTTATCTGACCATCTTTCAGAGGGGAGAGAGCAGATTCATACTATTAAAAAAATCTCAGATAATTTCTGGAGCTGCCACGTGGCTAATCAAATCGAGGCTAAAGTTTTTCTTTGCATTCTCTTCCAAATGAACGCTATAGGTAGCAGAGAATGGGAATGTTCACTTCTCACATCCACACAAAGCTTAGTCAGTTAATGAAAATGTATGGAATTCTTATCTAGTCTGCTTTAGCAGGCATAATGATTTACACAGCCTGACAGCACTGGTGCAGCAAGTAAATGCATTAGTCATAGTGTCCATTTTTCTTGCAAATTTGTGACACAGATTTAATTATGGGAATGACCAGCAACTTACAAATCTAATTTTGGTAGGCTGAGCCAACTTTTTTATTTTAATAACAATGGATTTTTTAGCAATGATTTCATTACTATTTAAAGAAATCCAACCATATGGAAATAACCAATTGGCTGAATTTATTTACTTTATTTTACCTTAGTGGATATTGAATGGTTTAGATTTATTTAGATTTTTTGTTATCACTTTCTTGTCTTACATATGTCTAGGATAAATATCCTTATCTGGCTTAATTATTCCTAGCACCAACATTGTAAATATTTTTCTAAAATCAGGTAAATGCTTGTATACCCTTTTTCCCCCCTTAACTGTGTCTTTGCAGTATGAAAAGGGGCAGAACAGTCATGTGGGATTCCCTTTTTACTGTGCTAGCTGTTAGCAAGAAAATCTTGCCAGGAAGTCTGTTCACAACAGGTGCTGAATTCCAGATTCAGTCTTGTTTAGTTTCGAGGTGGAGCTGGTTTATGGTGTGCCACAGCACTCTTGGAAGTGTCTCCTCTTCCTCTGTGAAGCAGTACAGTGGTGCTGCTGGTCTGTGCTCTGAATGTGATTTGAGAGAGTAGCTCATTTGGTTACAACCTGGTTGTAATAATGCCACGGTCGTGTCCCCTGTGTGGGCCATTGACTTAAGAGCTGAACTCGATGATCCTTGTGCGTCCCTTCCTTCCAACTCAGAATAGTCTGTGAGTCTGTGAGTCGGTCTCAAAGTCCTGAGCAGGTTCTCCCTGTTCATCAGCCACTTGGGAAGCCACCTTATCCTTGAAGGATGGATCTTTTCATGGCTGGAAGGGAATGGTGGATCTCAGCAGAGCAAGCCTTTGGACCAGATACTATGAACCTGACAGGAAGAGTTTGTATTTCATGGACTTTAACTAATCTTGGGAGCCCCTTGTGTTGCCTTACTGTATCTTTTCATATTTTGTGGCTGGTGCTTGGTTCTCTCATCATTGCTTGACATTTGCATTTTGATTTCTGCAGCTCAATCCAAGTTTGGGCATCATTGCCTGTTTCTGGCTTTGCCAAGTAACTTTTCAAATCAAATAGGCCTTCTCTCTGACTGTGTGCATGTGCTTCCACTGTGTAGCCTACTCCATTTAGTATCTGAGTTTGAGTTAGTTTGTACTGACTTGGTATGAGCAAGGCAGAGTAACAAATCTCACTGTGAAAGACACCCCTTAGCATGGGCTTAAACAAAGAGCCTCGACAGAGATGATGATTTAGGGGATGGCTAGGCATGTGCACCCTTCCCAATATTCATCCACTGATCTTCTCTCTTTCTCTGAGCAAAACTAACAGAGTGAGTGTCAGTTGGAAGGAGATGCAGAATTTTTTACAAAATGAACAAAACCCTCTTGGTCTATGAGTAATGCTGAACTCCTTTAAAAAAAAAACCCAACCAAACTGAGTAAGTGTAACAACGTGATACTCAAAGAGAAGTAAGAGAGATCTTACTCCCAAGGGATTGAGAGGAATCAGGCATAGGGGATAACTGGAAATTTGAGTATTATAACACCTACTGTGTGTTCTCTCTGACACAGTTACTTGAAAAGACCGACCAGGACAGTAGGGATTTACATGCTGAGCCAGGGTAGACTGAGCCAGTTAGCAAATAACAGCATTGCTGTTGGTTATCTTTGAAATGCTAGGGAGAAGCAGAGTGGGTAACTAACCGGGAGGAAAGAGTATGTGCTGTCAAGTTCTCAAAAAAGTGTCCTCTAGAAGACCAATGATTAGTCCCTGTATTTTTTTTCCCAGTGGCTAAGAGGAAAATGTATTGAAATCTACATAATAACAAAAAATGATACCATTAGCTGCCGAATGTATATAAATTATGTGGGCTGTGGTGGGGCTCAGGGCTTTCTTAGTTTTCCCATTAGGTTTTGCTGCTGATCATTGAATTCATCTTTCTTGGTTTTACAGGACTCGAGCAGCAAGTTCTGCCAAAAAAAGTTTGTTTAAAGGTAGCAATAAGTAGGTCATTAAATGTAGCTCTTTGTATTATCTTTGCAGCCCCAAAATAATTAACTACTACCTTTCTAAAGTAAATACATTTTGGTATTCTGCTTTTTCCACTTCCCCACATGACAGTTAGCAGTAAGAACTTTTTTCTTGCACCTCCTTTTTGGGTCAGCAACTCCATCCAGTTCTCTTGCTTGGTGTGGTACTTGGCGGCAGCTCTTGAGAAAGTACATTGGATCCTGCCCCATCGTTGCTGCTTTTATGGATTGACAGGCTCTTGGGGTAAGAAAGAGCTGAGAATACATGTGCCAGCAGCATTTCTTAAGTAAAACAAGCAGCAAAAGTGGAAATTGCTGGAGAAAATGCAGAGGCAGAATTCAGGGTGTTTGTTGCAATTTGAAAAGACGGTGTGAGAATTGAAGCAGTTTTATTTTTCTGGTCCAATTGTCACTTATGAATTGGAAAGTAAAAGTGAGTGAAGTTTCAGGAGCTAAGACAGGGCATTCAGAGTATCTTAAATTTTATGATCTGGCATTTTTCTTCAGATCACAGTGGGGGGAATCTGGAAATGAAAGTGCCTATATGATTGTGGTACAGGCATCTCTTTTGTTAATGGAGATTGAATACTAGAAAATTATAAAAAGCTTGGTTCCATTTTAAATGAAAGCTAATGAATTACAGAATCAAAAGAGTGTGTATTGTTGGGGACTATCATTTGGAGAACATCTAGAGAAGGAAATATGTGTTTAATATTATATAATCAGGTGATTTGTTGGATGAGTATGTCAATCACATCTGTGCTGATACAGAGTTTTACCATAAAACCAGTTTGTTGTCTAAGATTACTTATCATGTAGTTACCAAAATTTGTCATTGTCCTCTTTACTGTGAAAATACAGCATTTTTGTCAAAAGAATATGCTTGCTTTGGGCTAATTTTTTTTCCTGGTTCTGCTTTCTGTCGTTAATGGTCAGGACTTGAAAAAACCCCGAACAATTGCCCCAGGGTGGAACTTGGGTGCAGATGGTAAAGTTGAAAGTTCTGGTACTGGTTTGTGATGTTTTCCTGTCTTCTGTTTTGCAACACTGTCCTGTGTTTTCACTCCAAAACAAAGAAAGGGATGTTAACAGGAAGAAAAATCATTTGTTCTAAGTGAGATCAAGATGTCTGACTTCTAGTTAGGTCACTGAACTTTGTATGGTGTCATATCACTTAAAGTTAGTGTTAGAAAAGGTTTGCACTGAAAAGCTGCTTTATTTGTTTTTGACAAATACCTGGAGAAATATTTGTGTGCTTTGGTCAAAAAGGTGAAAATTCACACTACAAAATTTTGAACAATTTCTTTGTAAAACAAGATCTGAAATACTTGCAAAGACTTAGTTTTGACTGAGGAAACCAGATATCTGAATTTATTGGTTCTTTATGTTAGGTAGGTTGGTGCATGAAAAAGAAATTGAGGAGGGAGGCAGTATAAAAGCCAATTTGTTTTTTATTTTGCCCTCTCTGTAGTATCTTGTAATACCAGAAGAAGCATTCCTCTGCATTCCTCTAGGGCTGTGGTTGTACACAAACATGTAGTCATTTGACCTGATTTAAGGGTAAATGTTCCCTGCAGACAGATTTGGAAATGCACAAACTATATAATTTTCTCCCTCACTTCTAAAAAATTCATCAAAAGGAAATGAAAATGTTTTTAGAATCTACTGGTAATATTCTCCTGCAAAGTTTTAGCTTCTGATTGAAATGGAGCAATGTCCTTTCCTCTGTGCCACAGCTTTTAGTCACCTGCATAAGGAAAGTGTGTGTTGGGGTGAGAGCGATGGAGAAGAATCATCCCCTCCTTGGGACAGGGATATTTAAGCCCCTGCCTTCTGCTTGATTAGCACTTTGAACTAGTGCTGCTGCAAGGAGGAGTTGTTTCCCCCAGAGGCTCTGTGTGTGTGTGTGTTATAAAATACAGGCTGATGTGCTGAGGAGTAATCCATTATGGAGCACAGAGTTCTTTCTCCTTCTGTATCCACCAGATGTGGATTCAGCAGCAGCAAGAGCTGAATTCCAGCAAACAGTGTGCATGTTTTGTGACAACCTGTTACAAACATCAATACCGCTGCTGTATTGTTCTGTACAAATCTTTTAAATCAGGTTGCCTCTTTGGGAGAGCCAAAACACCTTAAACACATTAATTTATTAAGCTTCTTGATTTTTGCCCAGAACAGGTTAAAGCTCTGCCTGGATTTTTTTCCTGCAGTTCTTCTTTACCTGACCTAACAATGCCTGTTCAAAACTCAGCAGTCCATGACTTGGCAGTCCTCAGTCTCTAGGGGTGAAAACAAGAGGGATGTCATTATTACTGTAAGCTGAGGGGCTGGAAATCATTCCCCTTGCTGTCAGGGTGACAAATACTGTCTTCATGGAAGTGCCAGAGGTTAGGTCAAAAGCTTTCATGAAGTCTTTGCAAGTAAGGTATGGTTATAAAACTGGAGTTTCCTTTGGAAATTTGTGTTTGCTATTTTTTTTGGTTGACCTTTTAAAAGTCAGTTTTGGGAAACCATCATGACCCTTCAGTATGAGACAGGAGTAGTTCAGGAGTTCTTTTTAATAGCTGTACTTGTGCTGTTGCTTCATCATTATTTGGCTTTGTATTCTTTCTAGGCAACCCTCAGCTTTCATCCTTAATGGCACTAATTTGGAAAGCCCAGTTATGGTGAAGGAGAGAGGGAAATGTTTTAATTTATGATCTCTCATTACCTGGCTTCTTTTATCTGTTCTGTCAGTGGCATAGATTTTTCATTTTAATTTTGTGTGAAAACAAATAAAAAAAAAAAACAGAAAAAAAGCACTCTGAAATTCCAGGCCAACGAAACCCAAACTCTCTTGGAGATAATTCTTTGAGGCTCAGGCTCGCTTGTACAGTTTATCACCTTCCTGCCCTGACATGTGAGCAGATGCACCTCTCAACACCCTATTTCCTCCACCTTCGTTCCAATTGTCCACCCACCTACCCCTGGTTACTCCCCTGCGTTAAGTAAATTGGTTTTTTGTTGCTTCTACTTTCTAAAAATGATTGTATCACAAAATTCCTTTTCTCAATTATTTTCTGAAGGTACCTTCTTGGTCAAATCCAGCGTAAGGTCTTGCTACAAGAACATTTGGTTCTGTGATGTTGTTTCCCTGAGAGCTGCTGGATGATTGTCATGATCTGTGAGAAACTCAATATGCTGTACAAAGTGAGGTCACACCTTGCAAAGACTGTGTGTGAGTCTGGCAGGGTGAAACATTTGAAAACTGACAATTTTTTACTTCCCAATAAACAGCATTATTTTTACTTGTATTTAACTTGGATGACCATGTCAAATAGAAAATTTTATATGTTAATATATGAAGATGAGATGTTCGTATTATCCTCTGTCCAGTGTACTGAAAGCTCAGCATTGGCCACTTCCATTGGATATCTTTATTCTTCTAGTGTTTAACTTGACTGAGACTGTGCATGACTTAGCACAGCTTTTTGCCTGACATAAACCCACTGGATGAAAGGTGGCTGTGGTTTCACCCTCTCTGCGTATCTTTAGATACCACCTTGTGCTGCGGGATGATACAGGTGGCACTTGATGCCCACCTGAGTGGAAAAGTCATTCCAGCTTCTTCCTCTTGGTGCATTTGAGGCAAGTGCTAATAGCCTGCAAATGCACATCTTGTCATGCCTCATTGCTTAACTGTGGTCCACTTGCTTTCCCACATTTTTACTACTGTGTGGAAAGGGAATATTAACTATTTGAAGGAGAACTATATTACATAGGATTAGATAACATGAATAATGTGAAAGCCAGGGGTTCTAAAAAACTCAAACCTTTTAATAAAATGGGATGTCAAATATATGAGCATGTCTTTCAAGCAATGATCAAAAAACATGTGAAAAGTTTCACATCCTCTTAAAAGTCAAATAATTATCCACCATCATAAATTTTTTTTTGTTAGATGGACACTACAAAGATGAAAGAAAATCTTACAGATAACATTGCACTTCACAGCTGACTGAAGCAGGTGTTAGAAATGCAGATTAAGTGTACTGACTAAAGACTATATAAATTTGAAGTGAAAATGCCACTGGTCTACTTGCAGTGCCCCACACATGTGAAGTTTCAGATAGTTAAATATTAATTTTATTGTGTGAGATAGTGCAGCAGTTAGGGAGAAGGTCGTTGTGCATTTATGATTTTTTTTCCCTCCTGTAATCTCTTTAATGGTACGTGATAAGCAGCTGACAGAATTTGCTTCATTGTGTGAGTTTTGCTGTAGAGAGGGAATATGTAATGCAGGGGGATATATCCACAGTGGAAATTTACTTCCCAGTTAGATGTTTTACAGGGACATGCAGTGCACACACACAATTGTGGGTAAATAAAGTTTCTATAAAGGAAGGAGAGCCAGTGTTGGTAGTGTTGCTGTACAGATGGGGGTACTAACTGACAGGAAGCTCAACATGAGCCAACAGTGTGCCCAGGTGGCCAAGAAGGCCAATGGGATCCTGGCCTGGATCAAAAATAGCATGGCCAGCAGGACCAGGGCAGTGATCCTTCCCCTGGACTCTGTGTTGGTGAGGCCACACCTTGAGTGTTGTGTTCAGTTCTGGACCCCTCAGTTCAGGAAAGAGATTGAGGGGCTGGAGCGGGTCCAGAGAAGAGCAACAAGGCTGGGGAAGGGACTGGAGCACAAGTCCTATGGGGAGAGGCTGAGGGAGCTGGGGGTGTTTAGCCTGGAGAAGAGGAGGCTCAGAGGTGACCTCAGCACTGTCTAGAACTACCTGAAGGGAAGTTGTAGCCGGTGGGGGTTGTTCTCTTCTCCCAGGCACTCAGCAATAGGACAAAGGGGCACGGGCTCAAGCTCTGCCAGGGCAAATTGAAGTTGGAGATCAGAAAAAAATTTTTCCAGAGAGAGTAATCAGGCATTGGAATGGGCTGCCCAGAGAGGGGGTGGATTCCCCATCCCTGAAGGTTTTTAAGGTGAGATTGGACGTGGCACTGAGTGCCATGATCTAGTAAAGGGACTGGAGTTGGACCAAAGGTTGGACTTGATCTTCGAAGTCTTTTCCAACCCAGTCAGTTCTGTGATTCTATTCTAAATCCACAGGCACTGAGACATCTGTGGTTGGCCCTTCAGCACTCTCCTGTCAAAGTGGTGTGAGGTGCTAATTTACAGGTCAGTCTTTTCTGGACTTCATAGGCTTTGTGTGGATATTATGCTCTATGATGTACAGGTCTCTGACTTGTGTGGGTGATGTTAAGCTTGGGAAGAAGGCACTGGGAGAGGAGTGAGGGTGTTTTCCTCCCACAGCTCAGTAACCTGCTAATAAATTGTACTAGCCTGTGAATTTAATCTTGTCATGACTTATCTGGTGCCCGGAGCTAGTAATCAATCTGTAGGAGGTCTAATTCTCAGATAAATTAGAATTGGAAGTGGATTGGAAGGTAGAGTCTCTTAAAGAAAGTGAGGAGCACTACTGAGTCCCTTGCTCAGCATAAGGCAGTCACTATTGTTCTCACTCTGGACTGTTATAAGAGAGTGGTGAAATGTCCTCAACAGCCCCATATCTGGCTGGTGGGGGAGACAGTAATGGGCATGGTGCTGTCCTCCATCACCCAGAATGACTGCAAGGAGTAGAAAGCTTTTGCAGGATTTTTTCTTAGTAAGTAGTCCCTGGATCTACTAGTTCTAAAATATGTTGTTGTATGAGAGCTTCCTTTTTTTTTCCTTTTTTTTTTCTGCATAAATCATGTTGTTTTGTCCATCAGCTCACAAGGCATGGTATTCTATTGGCAGCATTTCTGCTCTTGGTGGAGGAAGTAGTCCATGGTCTGTAAATATTCTGTATCTGGCTGTGAAAGCTTGGCTCTAATAAGTGGAACAGGTATTTAAGTGTCTGTCCAGCGCATCCTGGGAAATAGCTGGCATGCAGCTAGCAAACCCGTCTTTTGGAATTTGAAAGGCCTACCAATGATTCTGTTTTGCATGCCTCTACTCTATTTTTTTCCCCATAAGAACAAGTAAATCCCAGATGTTTCACTGTTTTCCATGCACCTCTACCCATAGGCACTTAGACTTAGCTCAATTTATCTCTTATTTCTGATAACTGGTGCTTAGAGACACACACTTCCACTCCTTCAGTGATGAACATTATATCTTTCCCTGTGCTACAGAATTGAGTTCCCTACAGTGGGTGTAAAGTCATGTGAAGTTGTATAAAGTCCCTAGAAAGACCACTTGGTGAGTTCATAATACAGATAATGCATTACAGTAAACCAGTTGGCAAAATAAGTGTCATTTTTACTCTAGTCTTAACTCGTGTGTAGTGTTTCAGTAAGGATTTTCTGGTCACTGACTTTGAGAAACAGCTTCTATCCCTCTTCCTTACTTTGCAGGCCAATTAACCTAGAACAGATTCATTTTATAGACTGTGTAGTGTCCCCAGCAAAAAACTGTTACATGAACTCATGCATAAAATATATTTATTACTATTGCTTTCCATATTTTTAGTAGGTAGTTAAAATACAAGCTAAGAGCATCACTGTAGCACAAGCAGCTTGCAAAATAATAAAATCTAGATGAGGCCTAATATTTATAGAGTACTGCCTTATTGCTTAGCTTAGTCACTCAGTTAATAAAAGTATAAGAATGGTTTTGCTGCATTTTTTTTTTCCTCTCCCCCACTCACCCTCCTTGTTACAGTGTGGCTTCCCAGCAAAGCTGCCCTGTCTGCCATTTTACCTTCCAGTTCCAAAATCTGATCAATGTATATATGTATTCAAGCCAGAGAGCTAAAACAGGATTTCATCATTACTATCTCAGTTGGCTTATCCTGAAGCAGAGTTAGTGGAGAGCTGTTCTTCCCCTCATTCACAAAGGTCTGTCAAAATGGGATATGTCACTCCAAAGACGTTTGGAAAAATGTTTTATGAGAGTTCTCCTACATCAAGCTGTGGCATAATTATTGCACCATAAGTGCTTATAAAGCATTATGCTGGTTCCTTTTTTATTTTTCAATCTGATTTCTCTTAACTCTTGGGATTAAAATTGTTATGCTAATTCAGGCAACTGCACAGTCCAGTGCCAACTGAACTTGTATTGAGAACATCCCAAGCCAATGTTATCAAATATTATACAGAAAAATATACAGTCTGTAATATATGGGAAGAGGTATAATTTGTTTTATTTGCTGTTTGAATTATTTTATAAGCTGTTAAAAATCCTCTGCGGTCTCTTCCAGTTGTGCTTTCTTTTAGGAGCAGAAAAGGCCACTGCTGATAGAAAAACCACTGTGATTTTATGACTCTGTTTCATAAAGCTGTTCAATCACCCTGGAGTAGTGAGATCCAGATTTAAGACTTCTAGGTGTGTGTTTTTCTGCAGGGATAGTTACTGTTCCTAGGCTATCCAGTTAATTCTTTTGCTATATACTTGGTGCATGGATTTCCTAAAGCCCTGTCAGAAGTTTCTTCCTCTTTGGAGAACTAGCAAGGTGAAGGTCCATCAGTCATGAGAGTTCAGTCAAGCACTGACATGTCCAGACAGATTAAAAAGACATTTGTGACAGAGCTGGGGTTTGGGACAGGAGAGCTCTGGAGAGCAAGAGATCTAAATTAAGATGATACACTGGATAAGATAAGTAAGAGAGTGTGGGCAGATCTCTGGGGAGTGCCTGGATTTTGCTGCCTTCTGTGCATAGGGAAGAACAGCAAGTTTTGGCACAGGCTGCACTGGAGTTGTCCTGAGGCAGCCCCTACCTGGGAGCGCCTGTTTCAGCAGGAAGGTGCACACACCACAGCTGTCCTGCATGTTCCCCCTGCACAAGTGCTGGGCATCCTCTGCCCGTCTATTGTTCTCACTCCCAGGGTTTCTTCTCATCCCAAAATACAGGAGGCTTCATCCAAATAATCATCTAAGAACCAGCACTAACATAACATGTTTATGCTGAGGTGGGAACATGGCTCTTCAGGGTGTTAACATCAAGTAAAAGCTGCTATAGTGATACATTTCCCAATTACATTTTCCAGACTGATTCTGTTCACAAATATCCCAGTAGAAAAATAATTGGGTTATGACATTATATAAAGAAGTTCTTGAACTGAACTCAGAGTTCAGTTTTCATGGATAATCAGGCAATAATCTTGTAGAGGTTTTGGATGCTATCCTCTAGGTTTTACAGGGAATATCATAAGTCATGGTGAAAAGCTAATCAGCTGGACAAGATGCCTTGTGCTGCTAAGATCCTTTCCAATCACCTATATATTTATATAATATCAATGAATATTTAGCAAATTAAAGAGCTATTCTAAGGTGTTTTCATGCATTTATAAGTACTGCATTAGCTTCCCTCATGCTTGAGCTGTGTAGGGGAGCATTTGTCCTTCTGCTACTCAGGAACTGTGGTGTAGATTAGGCTGTGCATGCCTGGCATAGTGAAGGTGCAGTGTGTGGGTGGGTGCATTAAAAGCATGTGGACAGAAATTTTTTGGGCATCTTTTATGAAAATGTTGTAATAAGAATTAAGGCTTAGTTATAGAAGGAAATTTTTTTTGTCTCATTTTTTTGAATTCTCAGCTTACTGTAGTTCTTGAACCCAAGTGTGGAATATCACTGTGCTATATTAGAACACAAATACAGTTGTCACAGTGTGAATTGTCCATACCTTGTATTAGCTTTTGCAGAAATGACTGAATTTACTCTGTATTACACTAATACCATGAGTGTCTCAAAAGCATGTGGTTTTTTTCTGTGCTTTCCATTGACATGTGCAGAAGGGGATTTTTCACTGTGATCCAGTAGTTGTGCACGTGACTGTTGTAACTACAGAACTGTTGGATTTGCACTTGAGAGTATAAATATTTGAGTGAAACATAGAGCTTTATCCGCTTAGGCATAATCTCATACAGTATCTGTGCTGGCAGTAGCATCTTGCATAGACAGCACTCCTATCAGGGGCTGCCTTGCTGACTTCCTATCCCATTTTATAATGTTGAACACCACTGCTCATGCTCAAATAATGGAGAGAAGAAACCTTTTCAGTATAATTCTTATGATAATGTCTTTCTAGAGCCTGGGATTTTTTTTTATTAGAAATGCTCAGAGGTTTTGTTGTGTAAATCACAGGAGAAACATTCCTGAAGTCCTTAAGAAAGAACCGTTCTTTTCCTCTGCATCATGATAAATGTAGCAATTGTGTGTGTATACTGGAATAGATCATATTGAACATCCCCTGAGCTCCTTTTGCAGACAAGTCCTATCTCCACCATGACAAAATTCCCATAAGAGTTTAAATTATTAATGCCTTGGAATCTGTGGGGTTCAGCAGATATGTTCAGCGTTATTGATGGCAAACTTTATCCCTTTATTCCTGAGACACATAATGAAATAGGGAGTCCCTCAAATAACTGCGTTTCGTGTTTAGGCTAATTTTGTAGAGGCCAGTGGGCTTTGCCTTAATGTGTGTAAATACAATTTTTCTGTTTTACGGGAGATCGTGTGGTAGCTGGGAATGAGACTGATTTGGCACTAATTTATGAATCCTTCTAGCATTCTCTGTGTGCTGCACCCTGTGTGGGCAAGATGCTCTAATTACACTTACTCTATATAATGAGAGCTTTTAATGACAATTACTGATTGTAGTTACGGATGTTTAGGGACCATTTTTTCTAGCTTAAGATGATATATTGACTTTTATAAGAGAAGACTTTTATTTTCACTTTGTGCAGTATTTCTCCTTCTTCCCCCCAGCCTTCACAACTGATAGGCTGACTGGTGAAGCTGCTGAACTATTGCCACAGAGAATTTTTGTTCAGTTAATTTCGCTTCAGGAGTTATCATTTTTCACTCTTTTTTATTTCTGAATTCAAATGAGCACATTGACATGTTCTTTTCCATAGCAATTTAGTATTTGGAGTGATGTTATACAAGTTGCATTTGTTTTATATAACAAGATAAAACTCCACTTCACTCTGAATATTTCACTGCCATGTTAAGCAAACCCATTTTCAAAAGCTTCGTTTTCTCTTAGTGTACTGGTATAAATGACATTTTAATGTGACTGTGTCAGTTTTAAAGAGGAGTAAGTTTTATCTTTGTTCCAGATTTCAATTAAATTAATTTTGTGAAAAGCAGTGATTCCACTTGTAGTCCCAGATTGCAAAGTTGCTTTGCATAGAGCCTACTCATTTTTTTTAAGACAAGCTGTGAGTGTGCTACTCATTGACTGTTGTCTTGAAATATAAATAAAGATGTGGGCAGCTTCCAGTTTAGTGGTCACTTGAGAAAGTGAGATATCAATAATTGAAAGAACAGTTTAACACTTGTGAAGAAGAGAGAGTTTAAAGATTTTGGTTGGTTGGTTTTTGCCCTTTCATTTGCTAGTTTTTTGGGAGTGTAGGGATGTCTTTCTTTGCTTGGGTGCCTGCTGCTGGCAGTCTGAATTTGATATGGGAATTGAAGTCTTCTTGTACTTCCAGGGAAGCTAAAGAGAGAACAGAATTACCTGTTGTCCTTAGCAGTGCTGATGGCTGTTCATTCCCACACAGTTTGTTGTGCCTTCTGTTGTCCTGACACAGCTAGCAGTGGGACTAGGCTGGAAAATGGACCTGGTCATAGAATCATCATAGAATTGATTGGGTTGGAAAAGACCTCTGAGATCATCCAGTCCAACCCTTGGTCCAACTCCAGTCCATTTACCCGATCATGGCACTCAGTGCCATGTCCAATCTCAGTTTAAAAACCTCCAGGAATGGGGAATCCACCACCTCTCTGGGCAGCCCATTCCAATGCCTGAGCACTCTCTCTGGAAAGAATTTTTTTCTGATCTCCAACTTCAATTTCCCCTGGCAGAGCTTGAGCCCGTGCCCCCTTGTCCTATTGCTGAGTGCCTGGGAGAAGAGGCCAACCCCCACCTGGCTAGAACTTGCCTTCAGGTAGTTCTAGACAGTGCTGAGGTCACCTCTGAGCCTCCTCTTCTCCAGGCTAAACACCCTCAGCTCCCTCAGCCTCTCCCCATAGGACTTGTGCTCCAGTCCCTTCCCCAGCCTTGTTGCTCTTCTCTGGACCCGCTCCAGCCCCTCAATATCCTTCCTGAACTGAGGGGCCCAGAACTGAACACAATACTCAAGGTGTGGCCTCACCCACGTTGAGGGCAGGGGAAGGATCACTGCCCTGGGCCTGCTGGCCATGCTATTTTTGATACAGGACTGGTCTGAGTACTAGTATCACCCTTTCCATGTTTGCATGGCTTTCTTGTGCTTTGTTCTGTTTTAAATCCTGACCATGGCAGTAGTCTAGTTCATTATACCGATGTCATAGTGAGAAGATGGTATTCCAGGCTGTGGAAACAATAAAAAAAGGTTAGATGGAAAAGAAAAGAGAATGGCAGCTTCTGGAATTAATTTGTAGGTGAAGACAAAACTTATGTAAGCAAACCATAAGAAAGATTGTCAGTGTACTTTCTGTGGTCTACAAACCGTGAGGCCTTAAGTCTGACCTCAGTATTTTACTGATAATATTTATATGTACTTCACATTTATTTGCTAATTCTGCTCATATGGTAACTATAGGCTTTCATGAAGCCAGTTCAGGTCTTCAGTAGAAGGAGCCAGTTGTTCTAGTGTGGGATATGGTTTTCAGGAGTTTGTGAAGTTAGAGGCTTAATCTGTCACTGTTAGCACAACTTATCAATGCCTTCTGAAAGTATTGAGTAAACACAGGGGCTTTATGACTTAAGTATTGCAGACACTGGTGTCTGTTAATTGAGTTCATACTTTTGGACTTCATTGGACAACCAGAAGTGCAGAGATAATAACTGATACAAGCAGCTTGTTTAAACATAAAAAACCCGTTGTCTCCTAGGACTGGTAATAGACAGCAAGAATGCCATTTCCCTGTGTTCTGGGGTTGGTTCATAAGCACTTGTGTGACTGGCACACAGCCTGTGCTGTGCTTGGCTGTACAGGCTGTTTGACCTGTGCCCAGGACTAAAATGGAGCAGGTCTAGGTTGTGGTTACCAGAAGCAAACACCAGCCTGCCATGATTGGATCCAGTCTCTGAATCCCACAGCCTTACACAGGTGTAGACAGTGATTAGTTTTGCTTCCTAGCAGAGGTCATCTCAGATACACATCAGGTTATGCTTGATCTTCTTAAGTGGAGGAAACCTGGGCCATGGACCCAGGATCTTAGTCCAGAGAGCAGCAATACACAACATGGGTGCCAGAGAAGGATGTGAGTGGCGCACACAAGGTCAAGTGCAGGGAGGCACAACATCGTAAGAGCTGTCTGGCAAAGTGACAACTCCCACTTTCTGTCTCCCAGTAACGCTTGCTATCAGTTGGAATTGCAAGAACCTCAGACAAAAATAGGAAAGGAACAGAACTGGACTGCTCAGTTTCTGAGTAGACTTGTATCTCTGCAAGCAAGCTTAGCCTCTGGTGTCAAAAGTGGAAATGCAGCCTGAGAGAACAAGGATGTTGGCCCAAGCTTAGCCAGCCAGTTCTGTATGGTGATTATTTTTAGTCCGTCTCTCACACACACTTCCTCCCCTCATCTAGTGATGAGTCAAGCCTTTAATTTTCTAATTACTCTTAGCAGGAACCACTCATCAGGAAAGCATAGAATCATGCACTCCAGAAAATTAATTTCTTTTTCACAAGTCTTATGCAGCAAGAGTTACCCCTGAAAAATCACAGACTGATTTCTTTTTTCTTCTGTCATTGCTTTTGTGACTCTTGCATTTGTGCCAAGCCATCTTTCTTTCTTTCGTGGTTCAGTGGCCATAGTTTTGGCATTGTGTGACTTCTCTTCCTTACAAAAGAACCAACTCTTTCAGAACTGGTTCCCACCCAAGTGTCTTTATGTGCTGTAATTGGGGTGGTGATTGCAGCTTCTAGCCCATGTATTGTCATTTCCAGTATTTTCTTCCTGAGTCTCCCACATTTATGTAATTCAAAGTCCGCTCCACAATTAGTGGAAAATATGCTGTTGTACTGGAGAGGAGACTTTCTGCACTGGGGTGTCTTATTTGTTCTGTGGCCACACTTTTCACCTGGTGTCAGGCCTCTGTAGCACGGGGAGGTTTATTGTTGTGATGGCAGAAGGTGTTGGGGGTCACAGTAGCACTGTGGATCATGAATCAAAGCTTATCCCTAATGGACAGGACAAAAAAAAGTGTATCACAAGGACCACAGAACCACTGTAGGAATTATTGTGTAGGACAACGTTGTATTTCAGAGAAAATACGTTTTTGAAGCTTGTAAGCTTGAACTGTTATTATTTTCTTGGTTCACAGATGTTTTTCCTCTTAAGGACCACTGAAAATACATCTGAAAAAGTAAAACTGAGGGTGAAAAGTATGCAGGGATTTGCTCTGTGACCACAGAGAAACACTTTCAAATAAGTCTTAAGTGGAGTTAGTAAACTTACCTGCTGGAAATAACATCTTGGATGTCTAATGTCTTCTTTAGAACCTTTCCCTATAACTATGGAGTGATTAAAAGTTGGTTTTGTCTAACAAAGATACAGTAGCCCTTTCAGGAAACAGACTGGTGTGGAGGTTTGAGGGTACATCCTTTGCTTGTTAGTAGAACAGGAGGCTCTTAGGTCAGATATTGTTGGGGTTTGTGGCACCTGCCACAGTTAAGATCTTTCTCTGGGGTCCTGCAGAAGACTTAAGTCATGCATGTTTTATTTTGTACAGCCCTGAACAGTGATGAAATGTCTGGGAGAGGAGTATTTCATGGGATGCTTTGGATAGTCAAACCAGAGTCACTTTAAGATGAATTTGGGATCATTTGAAATGCATTGCTTTCAATATGTCGTTCTAGGTTCTACACAAATGAAAAAACCTCAAGCAGGTCAAACCCCAGACTTGACCTTTTAAAAGAAATGTTGTGATTTTGGAACTAACCTTGTTTGGGGTTAAAAATGGGGCAGAAGAATGGATTCCAAAGTGGCATGTGGCAATTCTGTGTGTTCCAGTGAGGACATCCCAGTGGCTCACAGTTCATTGCTGATGCCTGACGACACTGAAGAACCTTCAACTTCTTCCTTTTTTTGCTCTGCTGCTTTGATAGAGCAAGTAATGTTGCTTTAAATACTGCAGTTGTGTGGGATTATACTACATGCCAGAAATAAAGAGTATATTTTCCTAAATGTTTTTCTTGGTGTGCTTCAAGTTAACCTGGTTTTGAGGGTTCTTTGATAGAAGAGGCAGGCTGCTCAGAATGACAAGTGGTCTTGTCCAGTAAATGTCAGAGTTTTTTTACAGACACTTTTGGGGTTTTTACAGCACTTTCAGAAGGGAAGTGTGATCCAGCAAAATAGAATATTTTTTTTCTTCTTTTTCTTTCTTTTTTAATCTGAGGTGCAATTCCTCACTGACTTCTCTGGTGTCAGTCAGTTTAAGAGGTGACAACCCTGCTTTCTGCTCCTCTCATGCTGCAAAAAAAGGTGCCAACATTTTGGTTTCTTGGGCTGTGTTTCAGACCAGAACAGGGAAATGAGCTGAGTTTTAAAAGGAAAATCAGGGGTTTATTTCCCCTACTTGATTGTGTCTGTGGTCCACTGTAGAAACAGTTCTGTGTATGCCTCAAGAAGAGGAGATGGTTAACTGGCCAAAGGAGAGGACGCTAAGGATAACAATTTTTGCTAGGGAAGACTGAAGTGAAGCTGTGGCTTGTGTAAACTTAAAAGGTAGAATTCTGCCCTCATGAAAATCAATGGAAAAGGCTGTTCTGGTGTCAAAGTGCAAGGTTTCTTTACTTAATGTCTTGCTACAAAACAGAAGGATTTGAAGGAGCAGTTGCTTTTTTTGTGCAGTTGTTCTTTTGGGTTTCTTTTGGTAGTGTGTTTTGAAGTTTATCTTGTCAAGTATTGAAGTGCTCCAAGCTATAGTGAGAAAAAAAACCAATCAAAGATGCTTCATATTGCTCTCTTATTGACCTTATCTCTCTCTGCAACTGCCTGAAAAGAGACTGGAGCAAGGTGGGGGTTGGTCTCTTCTCCCAGGTAACGAGTGACAGGATGAAAAGAAATGGCCTGAAGTTGCATCAGGGGAAGTTTAGATTGGGTATTAGGAAGAAATTTCTTCATGGTGGTTGGGTATTGGAACAGGCTGCCAAAGGAAGTGGTGGAGTCACCATCCCTGAAGGTATTTAAAAGGTGTGTAGATGTGGCACTTGGGGACATGGTTTAGTGGTGGACTTGGCAGTGCTGAGTTCACGGTTGGACTCCATGATCTTAAAGGTCTTTTCCAAACTAAGTGATTCTATGATACTTTTTTCCAGTCTTGAGATCTGAGTGTCATTAGAAAAGTGAACAAAAGCCTGCTAGAATACCCCAGTCAGATGGAATCTGAACTCTTTTGCATCTTGTGTAAGAAATCAGAGGAAAAATGCCCTTAGTGGGTACCAGTGATGTATCAGTTGAGTGTGCACTACACTGCTCCAGAGGGACCTCTTGTCTATCTTATCTGCTGCTTCATAAAGCAAAGTGGAGGAATCTCCAGTCCTTATTTATCTACACACAGGTCTTCTTATGCCCCAAAAAGTGGACAAAGAAAGTCTTTTCTGTATTTTTAAATGCTTATATGAACTGTGGCATACATACAACAAAGAGGAATGTTCTTTTGTTCTTCTTCCAGTAACCAGTTTTATCAAATGCCACCTCTTGCCTTCATGCTGATCAAGCAGTAGCAATCAGCACAAAACCAATATTTTTTATTGAATGCTTCTTTTTAATTCATTGTTTTTGTCAGCCTGTTACACATAATTTTATGATAATTGCTTTGAATGCTCTGGGTGTGCACTCTGCAAAGTCTTGTCTTGTGCTGTACCTCAATACCTTGTGCTTGAACTCACTGTGGAAATATCTCCTTTGTCCATTCTTTTCCAGAGCGCATAGATAGGTGTGCTTGTTCACTTTGGGCCTTCACTCTTAACTTCTGTGACTCTTGAGGGATTTTTGTTAAAAATCCAGATTAAAAAAAGCAGGGGGAGGGGGACACCAAGGAAACCAGACAAGCCCCATCATATATCTATCTGTCTCTTTGCTTCCTTTTCTGTCCTCTGGGATTTTTTAATGTGTGTCTCATAAGTCAGGTTATAGACTTTTGGAGGAAGAGACTGCCTGATAAATACATACAGTTCACTGCACATAGGGTCATCTAACCATTTAGTGCTATAGTGAAACAAATAATGTAAATAACTCTGTTCTAGTGCTGAGAATCCCCTGTTAATTCATAGGGGAGAACTTATGTCTTCCTATTTCAGGTTTTGTTTCTCCTGTATGTGTATGAAAGTTGCATACAGATGAAATAGGAGACTGATTAACTGGCAGAGTAGAAAAATCAGTGCAAACAGCGACTCTGGCAGTTTGACAACCATTTGCATACTAAACTGAACAAAAAAGAGAGGTGCTCTTTAGTCTGTTTCAGTCACAGCAGCCTAATGAATTGTCCATAGCTGTGTAAGTTATTAAATATAATTTGTGCTTGGGATTTTTTTGAAAGAGTTTATTGTATTGCATTTAAAGATAATCTGCTGGTGCTTCAGTACAAAAATGAGGATTTATGTTTTCACTGTACTGTTGAGTAATTTGAGCTTGTGCCACTTTTTTTTAAACTTACTTGGATAATATTCCTATCTGGCATTTCATTATACCGATAATATTTGAGGAGGGTGAGTGTTAAAACTGTGTACAGGAAGACCATTTAAGAAACCTTATTCATTCATTTCATTAATGTTTATCTGCCTGCATTTTCTCCATATGCAACCAAGGCAACATTTAAGAAAATATTGTGTTCAAGTATGCCATTTCACAGAAGAAAGACAAAGAGAGTTTACCAGGGTAAAGGGCGAGGTCATCAATTTGTATTCACTGAATGTCACATATATTGCATAACGAGGACTTTATCAAACCTTTTAATGTACTTCTTTGAAAAGGTTGAAAGGAATGCTACTGTAATTGTCTACATTGTATCAACACAAGAAGGACAGGTGGCTACCAGAGAACTCTTCATAGGTTTGCCCTTCAAAGGATTGCAAGTGTGTGATAAGTGAAATCCTGTTCTGGAATGGGAATGCCTCGATACCAGTAAGACAAATGCACATACATCCATCTGCAGAATTTCTCCTAATCCACATGCCTTAATGTAGATCCAATTGATACCATAATTAATTTACTGGGGTGGTTTGGATTTTTTTTTAAAAAAGAAACCACAAATCAAGAAGTTATTATTCGCTTTAGTTTTAAGACTAAACATGTCGCAGGATGGGCATAAACAAACTAAATATACAGATGGCCATGTTCTTTGTATCTTGTTGACCATGGATGGTCATACAGCTTCAAAATATACTTTTTATCATGTCTCATTCACAAGCCAATTTCAAAAACTATGGCAGTTCATGTTTGTTGCTTTTTTCATAGAATCATAGAATCGATTGGGTTGGAAAAGACCTCCGAGATCATCAAGTCCAACCCTTGGTCCAACTCCAGTCCATTAACTAGACCACGGCACGCAGTGCCACATCCAATCTGCGTTTAAAAATCTCCAGGGATGGGGAATCCACCACCTCTCTGGGCAGCCCATTCCAATGCCTGATTACTCTCTCTGTGAAGAATTTTTTTCTGATCTCCAACTTAAATTTCCCTTGGCAGAGCTTGAGCCCGTGCCCCCTTGTCCTATTGCTGAGTGCCTGGGAGAAGAGACCAACCCCCACCTGGCTACAACTTGCCTTCAGGTAGTTCTAGACAGTGCTGAGGTCACCTCTGAGCCTCCTCTTCTCCAGGCTAAACACCCTCAGCTCCCTCAGCCTCTCCCCATAGGACTTGTGCTCCAGTCCCTTCCCCAGCCTTGTTGCTCTTCTCTGGACCCGCTCCAGCCCCTCAATATCCTTCCTGATCTGAGGGGCCCAGAACTGAACACAACACTCAAGGTGTGGCCTCACCAATGCAGAGTCCAGGGGAAGGGTCACTGCCCTGGGCCTGCTGGCCACGCTATTTTTGATCCAGGCCAGGATCCCACTGGCCTTCTTGGCCACCTGGGCACACTGTTGGCTCATGTTGAGCTTCCTGTCAATTAGTACCCCCAGGTCCCTTTCTGCCTGGCTGCTCTCCAGCCACTCTGTGCCCAGCCTGTAGCGCTGCATGGGGTTGTTGTGTTATATACACATTAATGGGGTAGTTAGCTTTTCAGGCCAACTGGAACAAGATGCTATGTTTATACTAATGAATTTTCTCTTTCAAAGTTTTCCACACTTCTTTATGAAAGTGAATTTGCCTTTATTGTGCATGTGTCATCTGAGATTCTGTAGAATTTTACAGTGCCTGAAAACCGTTCCCTGTTGACCGCCTTATTATTCCATTGGGTATCAGATTCTGTTCAACCATTTATTTTTATTTTTCCGAAAGAATAACTATCGTGTTGCTGGAGAATCTGATACATTTTGCTAGCAAGCCTGTAATAGTGGAGTGCATAATCTGGCAAGAGCTTGGGGCTATTCTCCCAGCTGTTGGACGTTTTGCATCCCTCAGCCACCAGCGGTACATCTTGATTCATTAGAGCACAGGGAAGGGGTGGGCTTTGTGTCCTCTGTAGCCGGGGAATGTTCACTCCATGCCCCTCGCGGGGCCTGTGCTGTGCCACACCAAGGCAGAGGATCTGCAGAAAGCAACAAATTGAGAACAGAGACAGCAGATCTTAAATAATAGTCACACTGACCAGAGGCTGTAGCTGCTGGTGTGCTCACAGAGGCTTGTGCTGCGGAAGGATTTAATTCTAGATTCTGTGCCTGAGTCTCACTCAGAACAGAACTCCAGTGAAAAGTGAGATTTTGTGTCACACTGGCCTTTTAGCCTATTTTTTTGAACCTGCTGTTCTTTTACAGCTCTATCTGCAGGCTATTAGGGAGCTTTCTGTTGGATTCATTAGTCTTCAAAGACTTAATTAAATTGTACACTGTAATTAATCTGTCTTCTTAATTTCCAAAGTTCTCCTAGTCTGTAGGTTATAAAACTACAGGGAGAGAATCTGTGGTTGCTCAGTTGTATTATGAGTCTGGGTGGAAAGGAATATATTCTTTTGATGAAAATAGGTTTATACATGGATGGCTGCGACTGTATTGCAGCAAACATAAAATCTGCCATACTGGAACTGATTGAATATTCCTTTCCTATCAGTGGCCAAGAGCAGGTAGTTAAGGAACACTGGTTTAAAGTTCAGGGCATTCATATATGTCACTTTCCCCCAAAGTTCTCATACTTTCCAGCTCTGTATTTCCGAAACTAGTTAAAACTTCTGCATATGTAATAAATTTTTACGGATTTATCTTTTGGGGGTTTTCTTTTGAACCCATGGATGTGCATCCAGTTGTAAAAGAAAAATAATTTTATGGAAAGAAATGTCTGGGATGAGGATTCTTCTGTCAGGTTTAACCAGAAGTTTCTGCCATTTCTTCATATGTTTGACTGTGTTTGCTGCTGCTGCTGTGGGTATTTATTGAAATAGTAGGGCACTGGTGTCTCAGTGGCTCACACACTGAATGGAAAACAGATAACTCTTTGAATGCCAATGTTTTGAAATAAATAGTACCTACAGGATGAAGGCACAGCTATAATAGCACAGTGGAAAGGGGCATCAGAAAAACTTGGATTTTTTTGCTGCTTTGGTAGGACTGTCATTCACTGTGGACATAATTCACTTCAGGAGACGAGTCTGAAGTTTGACTTTTGGGACAGGGAACAAACAGTAACTGTTTGGGTAAAACCTTCTATTTGTAATCTGACCTTACTCTGCCTTTTCTCTTTGTTGCTTCTAATATATCCCTTCTGATAATTTCAGGTGTATATCTTGATTTTTCAAACAAAACCTCTGTGCAAAAGAGTATCTTTGAGTAGTCAAAAGCATGTAATGTCAATAACTTCTAAAAAGTCACATGATGCTTGTATGCACTGTTTGACAGGCTTATCTCATAAGGTTAAAAATGTGTGGAGGGTTTCTTTTGTTATTTTTTAATGTAGCTATTGATAGCAGAGGGGAATACAAATGTAACAAAGAGTAGCTGAACAGGTGCTTTGAATCTCACTTCACAACACACATCAAAGGAAAATGCACTGCCACCTGTTAGCACGGTAGGAGAGGTTAGCAAGTCTGTGTTGTTCTCTACCAAATTATTTGGCTCTTTCAAATCAAAGTTAACTAGTTGAGAGATTATTTTAATAGGTAGATCTTTTAATTGCATTACTTCTCACATTCTTCATGCTGTTGGGCTGGGAAGATGCCTTTAAGTTTCATCCGTTTTAGTCTTTCTGGGGCACTATGAGCAAGCTGAGATGATAGAGTTGGTTTTATTGGGGTTTTTCTGATCTAGTAATCACTAAAAGAAGTAAGCCATTATTAAACAAAGTGCCTGTGAAAGTCGTTGCTGATCCTTTGAGTCTATGCTCAGTATTTTGAGCACATGCATCCTAACAGGACTTGTATCTTTTGTGATCTGAGGGGAGTGAGGAGTTAGAATGATGACATATTGAAAAAACCTCACACCAACATAAAGTTTGTTTAGTCTGCACAATCTGTAGTTCAAATGCAACTTTTTATTTATGTATTTCCTTTGTATTGTTGATTTGTGAGCTCAGTTTTCATAATATTACCTTATGTTAGACCTTGAAAGTCTGTAGGTGTGTAAGCAGATGTAAGATATGGCAGTGCACGGAGGGAGGAAGCTTTACAGTGGTTTGCTGGTGTTGGCTGGCTCCGAGTCATGTGTTACAAACCTGTGTGTAATCCTGAGATGTCTGCAGATTAGGGGCAGTGTGTCACTGATAGGCAGTGCCAGGCTCAGGAAATATGGGCAAAGCCCATAGTATGATACCAGCACAGTATTTTGGTCTGGAAGAGTAGGTACCTGCCATCTGAGCAGTCAGGCTAAGAACTGGGGTAGACTAGAATTGTAGAATCATAGAATCGATTGGGTTGGAAAAGACCTCAGAGATCATCAAGTCCAACCCTTGGTCCAACTCCAGGCCCTTTACCAGATCATGGCACTCAGTGCCACGGCCAATCTCAGTTTAAAAACCCCCAGGGATGGTGAACCCACTACCTCTCTGGGCAGCCCATTCCAATGCCTGATTACTCTCTCTGCAAAGAGATAAAGGGGTGTCCAAGCATCAGAGTCGAGTTGTGACTCCAGGGGCCCAAAGCTCAGTATGAGGGCAGTCTTTTTTTTCTGAAGAAGGAGCAGGACTGGAAGTCCCATTCCTGTCTGCGGGTGTCCAAATCCATAAGCCAGAGGTACTCTGTGTTCTGCTTCCTGCTGTCTGCAGGCTGGTGCCCATAGTAGCTGGGAATGCATTATTCAGCTTTTACAGGTCAAACACAAACTAATTTGAACTCTGCCTGTGGAACACTTGTATTTCTTTCCCTTTTCCCCCCTCTGAGCAAGGCAAGGTTGCATCAGGTTCCCTGTCTGTGCTTTCACTGTCCACGTGCAGTGGAATGTGTTGGCAAAGTGCACTGTGATAAAGATAAGCTGCTTTCTCTCTCCCTTCGTGCACGTCAGGTCCAGGTGAGTAAATCTCTAATGCAAACATGAGCTGCAGAAGCTGAGGTACAGCAGCTTCTCCTGAGTAGAATGTTGAGATAAGCTGAGAACTAACTAAACCTGAACTTCTTTCTGTGGCCACACTTGACAGCAGAGTTTAGAAAGCATATGAAGAAAATACAGCTTCTCCTTGCAAATTCAAATTACTTAATACATGAAAGCAAAAACCTTAATCATGTTGTTATTCAAGATGCATTAATTGGATAATGAAAAGTGGTATTTATACTGTGTCCGCAGACCTACCACTGTTTTCTTCCTTAGCCCTCTATAATTTTAAGGTAGCAACACAGCAAGTTGCATCCTGATTTGACCTTATGTGCCTCACTGTTCAGCTCAGTGGTTTCCCTGCAGAAACAGAAACTGACACTGCCTCACTCGAATTTTCTTCAATCAATATAGTGTGGCAAACTACAAATTATACAGTGGAATAGTATTAAAAAAAACCCCTTAACTATTGATACAGTTGGCTAGAGAAACAGGGTTTTATTTAAGAGCTTTCAAAGTATTTTTTACTAGTGAAATGGGACCCTATTAAATAAATTATGTGTTGTGTTACTTTTAAATGCAGGCATTCTTTTCAGCTGGTTTTAGCAATGTAGAATTCCTCTGTATTAATCTGTAGAGTAAATGAGTGTTCCTGTACACCTCAAGGGTAGCTATATAACAATATTTATGCATATATTTCTGTAACTTTTAGAACAAACCCTCAGAGATTATGTGTTGTGTGAGTGCAAGTCTACAGCAGCAAAACTGTTAATTTGCCTGACTAGAAATATTAACCATACTATATCAAATAACTGCCAGGAACAATTCCCCACCATTCCCTGTGACTTCATTTTAATTGATTTTTTTTTTTAACTTCCAGCTTCTGAGATTTCGTTTACTCTGACAGAATGTTTATTAAACGTGTAAAAAGAAAATTGTTTTGTAAATTGTTTCTGAGAGTGTTTTTATCTTCCATAAATTGGTGGCTCATTTAACGCTTTCCACCTACCTTTGTTTTCCACCCTGTGCTCTGCCTCATTTGTTTCCTTATTGGATTTGGTGATTAAATACTGATCAGCTGCTGGTCTGATCAGCTGTGCATGTTGCTTTCTTTTAAACATTGCTCATATACACCCTGAGGACAGGATTACATACACAGTTATAAACAGAGTGGGGGATGTTTAGTGGTACCATTTGCTCTGTTTTACAAATGATGGTGAGCTCAACAATGAGCGGTTGTTACACTGGTCACTGCAATAGACCTCTGTGTTCAGCAGAAATTCTTGACACCCAGTTGTCCAAGAGGACTGTCAGTTGGTTGCTTTCCTTTGCTGGAGTTTGTGTTCAGGCCTCTGACACTGAACAGAGAATTGGTAATGCTTTTATGAGGGTTTTTTTTCTGTTGTGTTCTCTTTTTTTTTTTTTGTTTAAGATACCCATATTTTTGTTCATAATACTGTGCAGTCTGTCGTGTATTGCTGTGAAGATTCATGAAGGAACATGGAATTTAGATATGAATCTAAGTGATTGTTTTGTCTTTGAAAAGCAGGGGGAACAGGCAAGTGCTATCTCTGAATGATAAGAAAAGATCAGGATAGTAAAGGAAATCCTCAAAGGATTTAGGCTGTACTTCAACTGAAATACCAGTTTGTTTGCTGGGAGTTCTCAAAACATATTATTTCTGCTTAAAACAATTATTTTTGAGTCACCAAATCCTATGAAATCACTGGAAGTTTAACAGGAACAAAAGGCATCTTAAAAACTGGTATTGTGTGCTGTGAATTTGTAACTTTTGATGCGCTGGTACAGCTGGTCATGGGGCTGACTTCAGCACTTCATGATTCAAATGCAGTCCTTGTCCAAGTCCCTTGGAATCAATGCATCTATAGTGGTGTGTAAAGCTGGGCCATTGCAACTCTGAAACATGTATTTTCATTTGCTTGCCCATAGCTTGATAGAAATGGTCCTTGCTGACTCCAGTGAGAGCCTCAAATAGTAATTCCAGGCCAAAATTTGGCTTTTAATTGTTTCCTTCTCTTTCAGAAGTACATTTAAAATGAGCTGAACATTTCTATAAAGTGTTGGTTCTTCCAGGAACAATTTAAATCCCTTTGTTGCTGACTTGGGGACAGTAGTGCTGGTCTGATAACAGTAAGTTGTTTAGCTGTCAAGATTTCAGTACACTGAGACTTTTTGCAGATATTTGCAGCATGTGAGGTAATGAATATTATTTCAGGAGTACAGTTGTCTGTTACAGTGTGCATTAGTAGCTTTTTTATGCTTTGTAAAGTCATGGCAGGTAAAACTTTTCAAAATATCTAATTTTATTTCAATGGGAGTTTCACTTCTAAGCTCTTTATTCTATTTTTAATTTTGTTTGTTTGTTTTTCAATGTTTCTAGGCACCTCTGTCTGTCCTTAGTGACTTGAGTAGCTTCAAAAATTCCCATTGATGGGATTACACATCTAAGCCACTTGACAATCTAAGGAGCAAAGTGTGGTCATGATGTGCATTGTTTCACTTCATTTTGAAATGCTTGGATTTGTGGCAGATGTTCAAAGGCATTGCCTGGCTTTTGCTTCCAACAAGTGATTAATTTGTTTTATTGTTTCTGTAATGTAAGATCATCTTGCAGAACATGATATCTAGCCTTTGGTAGATGAGAAAGTAAACACAGAGCTGACTCTTCTCGGTTGAGATGGCAGCAGCTGTGGGTATGCAGAACAGAGGAATATTAGGCACCTCTGTCATTATAGTGACGTCATTTGGTAGCTACAAACTTACTCACACTTAGAAAAATTGTGAGATTTTATCAAGTGCAGCTTCAGATTCAGGAAACTCAGTTCTACTCTGGTAGCACTGTGGGCACTTGAACAGTTATGGCTCTACCATTTGCTTGTATTTGGTAATTTTCTTCTTCCTCCATTTTTTTTTAATTTAGACTTTGCTTATGCTGTGATGTTTAGCAAATGCCCAAATTCCAGGAATCTGGGCCATATTTGTCTGAAGATCTGTGGGTGCATGTAGGATGCATAATGTACCTGAGATGCAGCAGAACACAAACCCCACGTGCCAGATGTTCCCAGGCTGTGCACAATCAGCACTCCTGCATGCCCTGGCTGTGTCACACCATGCTCATCCAGCCTGGTGTCCTGGGTGGCTGTTCATTCTGACCCAGGTAAAACAGGTGAATTCAAACAAGATTGAGATCTTTATGATTTCAGCTTTACAGTGGGACTCTGTGGTCTTGAAGTTTTTTCCGGCCTAAATGATTCTGTGGTACAGGGTTGTCCTGTGTGCTGTGGGGAGAACCATTTACATCATCTGACTTCAGAACCCAAGTTACAGTTCTGGGGGACTTTAAATACAAACCGTTCTAACGTGTACTTTTTAATTATGTGAAGGGGTCAAATATCTTCCCTGCCAACACACAGTGTTTAATAGAGTAGGATCTACCATAATATACCTGAAGGGAAGTTCTAGCCAGGTGAGGGTTGGGCCCTTCTCCCAGGCACTCAGCAATAGGACAAGGGGGCACGGGCTCAAGCTCTGCCAGGGGAGATTTAAGTTGGAGATCAGAAAAAAATTCTTTCCAGAGAGAGTAATCAGACATTGGAATGGAATGCCCAGAGAGGTGGTGGATTCACCATCCCTGGAGGTTTTTAAACTGAGCTTGGCCGTGGCACTGAGTGCCATGATCTGGTAAATGGAGTGGAGTTGGACCAAGGGTTGGACTTGATAATCTCAGAGGTATTTTCCAACACAATCAATTCTAGGATAAATTGATAATCTTTTTTCTTGCACATATATAAATGGAGTTGTAGAAATAGGCACCAATTAATTTGTATATTTTCTGTAGTTTGAGCAGCTTTTCAGATTTTGCTGCATTCTTGATTTATCAGCACCATTGTGTTTGATAATTATTTCCTGAAAATTGTTTCCCGCTTTTTGTTTGACTGGGAAAAAAATACTAGTCGTGGTAACCACAATAAACATGTTTGTGTAGGAAATGGCAAAACTTCCACTGAATGGGGCCTGTGTCATCAGCTGTCAGGGCTGCAGAGGATAAGTAGTTAACTGAGTAAGTAGTATGTAACATTACCACTGACGGAACATTTCTTACCATTAAGCCTTCAAACTCTCATTCAGCTGTCAACACATGGGCACTTTCTGGAGCCAAATTCTCTCACGCTGTGCACTGCCTGCAGCTCGCCTGAAGCTCAACTTTGACTAAAAGTGTTGATTTCGCTTCTTTCAGCCTTGTTCTCATTTAACGTTCAAACCTGCTTAGAGTCTGCCTTTCATTGTGCAAAGTACACATGCATGTATCATCCCTCACACACCTCTGATGTGAAGTTAAGGCGCTCAAAAGATACGCTCGTAAGCTTAATGAATAATTGATCAGAAAGGAGTCTGGCAGTGTTAATTGTGAGGTGCAGCTGAGTGAATACCAAAACAAAAGCTCTTCTAAATGTTTCCGAAAACCTTGTAAAGTCTTTAGCATCGAGCAACAGGGTCAGTGCACTGAAGTGGAATTTAAAGGAGGTTCTTGAATGTAATGGATTGTGACTTCCCTTTGTCATGTGCCTCAGTGCATCATTGATTGAGCACTCATTTGTTAAATCAGCTGTATTTTTTGCCATTTGTCAGAGTATAGACACTTACTGCAGCCTTTTTCCTTCTAAACGCGAGTTTCTTGTCTTAATAAATCACAGGTGTAAATTAGTTTTTATCTAAGGTGATCAATTTTTCAAGCAGAAAGGCATGTGAAGATGGTCACAGGGAAACACATTGTGAGCTTTTATTTTCTTAACTATTAGAAGAAAAGATCAGGGAAAGATCAGGGCTACATTTTAGCTGAAACATCGATAATTCATGTCTTTAAATTCAGCTCCCAGCAAAATGCTCAGAAATGATTTTAGTTGGAAAGCTCTAAATGGTGTGCGTTGAGAGAGTAGTTCAGGGTAACTGGTGTTCAGTCAGTTCTCTAAGCAATGAGCAAAGGAAACCTGAGGGTTAAGGAACAAGCAGTATACTGTGTGTTTGCAGCAATGAGAGATGCTCTCTGATTAGTGGAAAGGCTAATTACCTGGAGTATGCAGGAGCACTGTAGGTGCTGTGCATACCTGATTAGAGTTCTGACAGCAGGGCAGAAGAAAGAAGACCTTGAGAATGTGCCAAAATTATCCCTTTATGTAAGCAGATGCTATTACCCTTGGAAGAGAATAGTCACTTACCCAGAATGGTTATTGCTGCTAATAATAAGTGTTCTATGGATGGGCCATCAACTTCTGCAAAATGTACTCCTATGGTATTTCATACAGCAATTACTTGTCAGATCTGGAAATGTTCATCTTGGTGCCCTCTGCTTGCTGGATAAATGACCAAATCAGATTTATTTGCCAATCGTCTGAGCAAATTGCCAGTAGTTGTGAGGAGCTGAAGACAAGCTACTGTTTGAAGTCCTTCCAATGTTGATACTAGCAGTGGAGTTAGAAGGTATTTCTTGGTCTCAGCATTAAATGAGAGTTCTTGAAAAAATACATACATGTCAAAAAAGGTGCAGAGAGCCTCCATGTCCTGCTGGGGTATAGGCTGGAGTGTTAAGTATGCATGAACTCTTTGGAGGATTATACTTTTAGTCCTTTTGGAAGACATTTTCAGGAGAGGAGAAAAAGAAAGCAGAGGAACGGAAAGAGCGTTAAGAAGACTAGGGAAGAGAAAAGCCAGTCATATTGACAAAAGTATTTAAAGCTTCTCAATAGCATAGAGTTTAGCACCATCCTTCCCTAGGTGTAATTAGAGTGAAGAAGGATGGAGAAGCAACCATCATCTGATACCACCTCTTTTTTTTAAACAAACCTTTCTGCAAGGTGCAGAATGCCTTCGTGCTTTGGGAGGAACTGTAAATACTCATCACCGTCAGGCTTGGGTCCACCATACAGCAGCATTGTAGATTTACTACAGATTTGCTGGTGAGCAGAATGACAGTGTATTGTCCTGTATCATGGTGAATCCTGGTAAGAAATCAAATTGTAACCATGTTTTGGTAAACATGTTTTGCTGGCAAGCACACTGCAGTGACACCTGCTAACATTGCAAAAGCTGTTGCCCTCCACCAGCAGAGCCCTTGCTCCTCAAACTGCTCCACAGGTAGTGGAGTAACTTAAGTAGCTATTCTCACTTTTGTCACTGTCAGTCACTGGGGACAGTTTCCTTTCTTCTCTCTCTGGCTCCCTAGACTCTATCAAAAGTGTGAATCTGAAACAAAACAAAACAAAGCTTCAGTCCACATCTTTGCTCAGCCTTTACATGTATGTTTTCCTGTTTTGAGTTCTTTTAAACTGCAGCTATCAGAAAGAATAAAATAGTGCATCACCTAGTAGAGTACTGAAGTGATCATCCAAGCAATTTTCTTCTCCCTGAAGCCAGACAGCCAAAGCTTTTTATTACTGACTGACTGAACTTCCTGTGTCTGTCTGTCTAGGTTGCTAGGCCACCTTGTTGTCACGATTTGTGATGTTAAAAGGTTTTTGGTTGTAGGCAAACCAGAAATGCTAATATAATATTTACATTAGAAACACCTCTTACGTAAGATATATAAAAATTGCAGTTTTGTGTCTTTTGTGTGTGTGTGTAAAGCTCTTGTAGGCAGGCATCTGACAAGCAATCCTGATCATGTATTGAATTTCATGTAGCTTCTAACTAAAACAATGTGGTTAAAATTGTTTTTTTAAGTCTTTAGATAACTTGCAGCTTGGGAACAACCATACCAAGTTATTGTTTCTTTTAGCCTACAGGATGGTTGCTTTTGCTCTGTGTATGATCTAGGCTGATATCCTTTTTGTCTGATCGAGGAGTGAGAGGGATGATGGCGTTGTTGCCTTTTAGTCACAGGGCCTTGATTTGCCCATTGTAGCATTGTGCAAACCTGCATTAAGTGCATTTGCCCTGCATGAAACTGCTTTGCAAAAGAAATGGTTGGTGTAATTGTAAATAAGCAAAACAGTTATTTTTTACTCTTGTGTGAGAGTATGCAGTAAAACTTCAGGGGCAAACCCCCAGGAAATGGTGTGTTTTTCATGTGGAAATTACACTTCAAATGAAATGGGCTGATAATAAACTGCCAGTGAGTAAACTGATGAGTAAGGATTTGCTCTCTGAAGGAACATACTTTTCATACCTAGGCAGGCAGGAGGTGGTGTGTTTCTCATTTGTGAGCAGAACCTGTATTTAAAACCAAGTGAGGCCATTTAACCCTTCCGTGCTATGGGTGTTGAATCTGCTCCCTAATGGATAACTATTAGTTCTAATAATTAACAGCTAATACTGAGCTGGATGAGGGGTTGGTTTTTGTGATTTTTGCAATGATGTGTAATGCTAATAATTAGGCTGCATATCCTTGATTTGTGTTAGATCAGTGAGACAAACTGCATCTGAGAACTACTTTGAAAATCAGGTTAGTTGTTAACATTAGGGCGCATTAAGTCTTGGTGCTTTCTCTGCAATTCCCATGTTCAGGGTAGGGGTAGCACACGATTTGGTTGTTCTGCGACTTCTCTGGAGAAGTCCTGTCTGCCATCCACCAGGTGAATGAGTTTAGGAAAAGTGTTAGACACACAAAGTAGACACAAACAAATCTCCTGCTGGTTGGAGAATCCTAGAAACCCTCAGTAAAAATCAAAAGACCTTGGGGGTATGTTTTGTGCCTTCAGCTAATGAGTTTCTGTGAGTGTGTGTGGCATGGCATTTAGCTGAGTAATTACAAGGGATTTCACTGTTAAAAGGAATGTGTTCTGTTTGAGAATAATTCTGGATTCAGAGGACTGGGACCCTTGTAAATTTAAATACACAAATGGTCTAATCCCATACTGTGAACTTCCAACCTTGCAGTGCTTCCTTGGGAAAAGCTGGGGCAAAGCCTGAGGAGGAGTCAGAAAGAAGCAACCTCTGGAGTTTGGGTTCCCCGAGGACAGAGCAGACTCAAGACTCTTGCTGTGAGAACGGCAAAAGTAGAACTCTTGGATAACGTCTTTTAGTTGTTCTCTTGTTTTATCCCTGAAAAATAGGAAGCACCTTCTGAATTAACTCTGCCTTGCCCTTAGAGCTCTTGGGAGCTGAAATCAAAAAAAGCCTTTCTTGTGGGGGCTGGGAGAGAAATAATTTCTCTTCATTTGGTTCCGTTCTCACATAGCAGCTCCCTTTGCTGCTTAGACAGCCTCTGCTCGACTAGGACTGTTTTGTTTTCAGAAACAATTTTCCCCCTCTGGAAATACTCTGTTATGTTACGGAATCAAAGCCCCACATTTCAGGCCAGATGATTTAAATGCAAAACCAGTATTCATATAAGACAAGGGAAAAGCAGGCTCCTTCTGATGGAAAGTTAGAGCAACATAACCCATACAGGAAATTGAAGTACAAAGCCAAGTTTTGTTTGCTGCCCCCCTCCCCTTTTCTTTTTTCTTTTCCCATTTTTGTGGTTTTGTTTTGTTTTTCCTAAAGCAGTTAGTTCTTCAGGATCCCTCTGCCTGGGTTTTTACACTACTATGATTTACCTGCTCCGGTATGCCCAGAGTGCACCGAGGTTGCCATTCCCAGGTAAACTGTGCCATGCCATCCTTGTAGGGGGATGCCCCACAAAAAGCTTCAGTGCTCAAGCTCACAGCAGTGCCCTCCTCTCGCTGTCCTGGGTGATGTGACAGCCCTGCGTAGCCACAGAGCCTTCCCAGGTGGCACTGCTGGCTCCTGGCAAGGCAGGTGGTCAATGTGAGCCAGGCCGTGTGGGTCTGGGGAACTGAGTTTCAGGGAGGTGTATTTTCCTCACACCTGCCATGTCAACAGCAGTGCAGACAGAGCTCTTTTGATGTCACAGCACGGTGGATTCAGCCAGTTCCCTGCGTGCTTCAAAGTGATTGTCAGTGGCTTCAGCAGGTGGAGTGAGCGGCTGAGGATGCTGTGCCGAGCCCAGGTGGGCATCTGTGACTCCAGCAATAGTAGGATTCTCAACAAATGCTCCAGTCTTTTGTCTTGAATGTGAGATCCATATTTTGTGAATAACATACCAAAACAACAAAACATCTTTGAAGCAGATGTTTTAAAAAAAATATATGTATTAGAATATATTCCATGGGTCATACGGTATTGGTAACAAGAATGGGGTTTTGGCCCACTCTACCACATATGAGGAAACCCTTGTATTTTCTTCTTGCAGATGTGCATATTCAGCACATTCAAATGTGTGTTAAATAGATTGTGTACTCCATGGGGATATTCAAAACAAGGCAGAAGTTTTGTGCTGCCAACCCTGTGTTTGAGCAGGAGGCTGGAGGAGGGGTGTCTGAGCACTTGCAAAACAACAAACAACACATCAGTAGGAGAAAAGAAGTTTTTACTGACTACAGAATTCGCAAAATGAAAGATATTCCGAGTAGTCATGCTGAAATATATATGGAATTATAATTGAGAAGCAACTTTTTTTTTCTGTAAAATAATTTTGGAGTTCTTTAAGCAGGATTAAGTTTCTTTTGTAAGTAAATGATCTAATTTCATCAGTTAAACAGAATCACATTTCTGTGGTTTGGAGGTTTTTTAACTTTAGTCTGTTAGAGCGTGTACCTGTGATTTTTGAGGCTGTTATTTTATTATCTGCCACAAAAAGGGGGTTTATGGTCCGTTTTCCTTATTCACAGTCATTAATAACATATTCAACTCATGAACGTTCAGCGATTTATGCACAGTTCAGTTTAGCTGAATACTGTAATATCCCACTGTAACCATTAAAAACAGTTATCACATTAGGTCAGAACACAGGGTAGGACGTTTAAGTTGTATTATTGATTGCTGCTTTCTGAAGATTTTCCTCAGTTGTGTTTAAACCATGTGCTTTTATTTGCTACTGCCTTCTAGAAAAGAAGGCCTGGCAACATAATCTGAATTGAGATGTCTTGCTTTTGCTGCCCAGTTGGAAGCTCATGCTTCTCTAGTTTCATTTAATATACAAATTATCTCAAATTATCTACTTCCAGGCTTTTTGAAGACAAGGGCACATCATCAATTGCATCTTCCAAAGTGGAGAATATTTATTCACCTACTGCTGAAGTTCCTGTGGAAGTTAATGTTTTTATTAATTAAATATATTAATGCAGGACTTACTCTGGGATTTCTGCATGTGTAGAAAGCAAGAAACATTTGAGATTAGAACTGGGTTTTCAGTCAGTTCAGTTTGTGTGTGTCCTGTAGACATTTTGTAGTCTGCCACCCACCCTCCCCAGGGGGTGGATTGGTATTGTACCAGCTGGTGTTTTCTGTTTGTAAAATGTGAGATAATCGTTCCTGTAAGACTCCAGCCCTAATGTCTGTAGAAATGTATTTGGGAACATTGAAAAGAAATAATAGATACAAGAATCACCTTTTTTTTTTTTTTAATAATGCCATTGCTTTCATTGACTGTGTGTGCTTATGTGTCTGCATGCATTAAGCCTGTTCCTGAAGACAGAATTTTATTTGAGGCTGAACTTGCTGGATTCCTGGAAAACAAATCCTTTTCTCTCCCTGTATGTAAACCTCTATTTGACTCCTCTTGAGTATGTATTCATTATCTTAAAATAGACACAACCTCTCCTCCCTGTGCTCAGAATCAACATTAGTGTTGAATTCCCAGGCCTAGGAGAATACTGGTTGCATTGCCAGAAAATAATTTTCCATTCTGTGTGGTGGAAGAAACTGGTCAATTAGCACAAAAAGGGTTAATCATATTACCCTTTTAAAAATACATCTTTGTTTTTCCCTTCCTGGATTTGCAAAAGAAGACACAATCAAATGGCAAACCTGTGTTTTTGTTCCTTTTCAAAAATCCCTGACAAGCCCACGACACAGGCTACTGCTGTAGCTGTACATTTCTATTCATTATTGATGACTTGGGGCCAGGCAGGCAGCACAGAACACAGGCAATATAGATTACCATACTGGGGGCTGGGTTTGGGTCTGTGTGTACACATGTGCCTCTCTGCATTTCGGCTGAAATACTCAGTTCTAAGTGGAAATCGTATCTGAGAATAGTACTGGAAACAGATTGAATGAGTTTTGTGATACATTTTAATGAAACAACTCACTTAGACTAAAGATAAAAAAAAGAATGCATGAGTGAGCTCATGCTCAAACTAATTATTAATAGCTTAACTTTGCAGTGGACTTGGAAATGATCCTGAAGAATCCTGGTGGACTTGGAGGGCGTTTCTCACCTTACAGGGTGCAGTTAGCACCTTGGCTGATGAGACTTTCTCCTGACAAAACCAATGTAAACTGTCTAATTTATAACAATAGCTATAGATGGGCTGTGCTGTTGATTTGATTTGATTTGGGGTAGGGGGGATAGTATCTCATTTCATGGATACCCCAGACCAAACCCACAGTTTGGGTGACTGTGAGAATTGTGCCAGCATTACGGTGATATCAGTGGTATTTCTGAATAGCAAATCACCAAGAGATCTTTGCAATGCTAATAAAGTGTCTTACTACTATTGATACATAATTAATCCTTGTAGGCTTTTATTGGCACAACACTCTCACCCATTATCTGAAGTTTTTATTTTCTTGTGTATGTCAAAGAGGGGTTGTACAGTGTTTTATACTTGCACTGTTTGAGTGAGAGTCTTGGCTTGAAGAAGGGGGAAGGCAGCAGTTTATTTAAACATAGTGCTTATGTTAACAAAATGTAACTTGCTTTGGTTCATATATTGATGGTGTCTTTATACAGAAACTGTTCTACTTAAATAGTTTTCCATTGCATAGAAAACTGTAGAAAGAAGTAAGTAAAATCAATTTTGATAAGTGCTTGTAACTGCTGATTTCTGTAGTTTCTGCTAGCTTTTCTCTCAGGTTTCTGTAATTTTTCCTGTGTGGTTCTGTTTTCTTTCACACAACTGATCATCATGGCAGGAATAGTTAATTCACAGCTCAGTTAATTCAGAGCTTATTGTGTTAAATTGTTTTTAAAACATTAAATGGAATATAATAGTGAATGCCATGGGGTTGTTAAGTCCAGCACCCAAGGAAGGACAGAAAAGGCTTGTAGGGATCTTGCTCTGTTGGATCTCTGACTTCAGACTCTTTCAATTCTGTTTGACATGTAGAAGCCTTTAAAAAAGTAAGACTGTTGTAGAGCGTAAGAACTGCATTCTCTTGCTTTGGGAAGGAGAGGCAAGAGTGGAAGAAGAGCTACTCCAAAAAGCAGTGTCAGTCTAAGCAGAATGTTTGCTTGGTGTATTCCTCCCATTTCTGTGGTCCTGATTTCTCTTGTTGCGACTTAGTACTCTGTAATGTGTCTCAAAATACGGAATGAACTATCTGGCTAATTGAACAATACAACAACTTGCGTTTTAGGTTGTTTTCCCTGGAAGGTCCCACAGCACCATCTAGTGTGCCATCCTGTCCTAGTGCCACAAGGATCTGTGGGGGCAGAGATGCTGAGACTGGCACGCTTTTCTGGAAATGGCTTCTTAGTCATTTAAATTAGGAGTTGCTGATTACTTGGTAGAGAGCCATGTACAGCAGAAATTTAGATACTTTTAAACTTTCTTCTGCAAGAAAACAGACTTAAAAGTGAGGTGGGAAAATAACTTCTCTTGTAAAACATGTGTGTTACTGCATTTGTTTTCTGTGTACAAAACAGAGGGGAAATTGTGGTGCATCCTGAACACTGCACTAACATACACCTCAACACATGTAACTAAGTTTATTGTAAGCTTATTACAATCTAAACCCTTTTTCAAGAAAGGGCCATGCTTATACCTGCAGACCCCCCAATCCTACAAGTGATGTGCCTTTCTTAGTCCCACTGAGCTCATGCTGTAAGGTGTGGGAACCTCCTTGCTTTGTAGAAATTACAGGGTTATGCCCAAGGGATTTTTGCAAAGATTAGGGAATCACTTGGAGAAGTGTATGGGTGTGGGTTGTTGCAAAGTTCCTTTGTGCCTTGTATGCCTGCTCTAGCAAAAGCCCACCTAACACCAGTGTATAAACTGTGCTGACACACAGAATTATAGCGATCTTGCTCTCTGCTGACTCTGCATGAAAATTAAATTTGAATAGGAACAGTGAGTGGTCTACTGAGCTGGAATTAGGGAAAGTATTGGCATATGAGGAAGTTTTAAAAGGTTCCATTGGGGTGGGAGGTAGAGGGAAGGAAACAGGTCTTTGAGGCCAGGAATGATGGTCAGCAAAAGCAGCTGAGGAGGAAATGGGAAGAGGAAAATGTAGCTCCGACAGACTCTACAGCATCATTGAATGCACTGGAGATGTTAACAAGACAGCTGAGTTGAACGTGTTTCACAAAAGACAACAACAAGTTGCAGTAAGGTGTTACAAGTTTGGTGAACGTGGCTTGATCCCATTCCAGATGTGTGAGCAGAGGCCCACCAGGATTTCCTTGGGTCGCACACAGGAGCTGCTGCAGTGGGGAGGGGTTGGAGCTTGGGAAGCACGGCCAGAAGCAGTGCCCTTGGCACCTTTTGTAGGAGTTATTCCACACTCTGCCAGCCAGCTCCATCTCACTGATGGTTTCAGGATATTTGATGGAAATGTTCATTTCCAATTCAGGCCTGTGTTATATTCTGTGCATCATTCCAGATACTATTGCTGTATCATCTGCAAAGTGCCAACAAGTTTTATAGTTGCTTGAAAACTTTGTGGTCCTTACTACTGTGTTCTGAGCTGTTCTGTTGCTGTGTAAGAAGCAAATTTGTAATGTGATGAAGATGCCCTCTGCTGGGAAACCAGGCAAACTGGGCTTCTATCGCTTCACCTTTCTAAAACATCCTTGTCTTACTCTTGGCTTAACTCTCACTCTGATATCAGAAACTCACCTCCCAACCTTACTGAAAAAAAATGCTTTCTCTTTTTGGTTTTATTCTTCATGCTCCACCTGTGACAAGTGTAGTAGTGTTACTGCCAGTAGTTCAGATCACTGTTTTTCTTGTTTCTCTGTTCTGTTTTGTTGATAAAAAACAATTCTGGCTGTTTGCATTCCTTTAGATTTAATTTTTTCATGCTTGCATAAAATGTATGCAAGAGGAACATCTGCAAATAGTAATTATTAATAAAGAGTGGAATAGTAATTATTAATAAATAGTGGAAATGCTTTTGATTTCTGCTATTACCTGATGCCAGTAAGCTTTTTAATATTGTCTCAGTTTTCTTTTTTTTTTTTAAACCAATGTCCCTTCCCACAGTAGAGACCTCTGGGTTGATACAACATAACAAAGGTGGTACAATGTCTGGAACAATTCACGAAACTCTATGCATTATCTCACAGCTGATATGAAATCTGGTTTATTTTGCCCCTCTGATAAATCAAAAGCCATTTTGACATATTGCTTCTTATTTTACAGTTTTGTTATTAAAATCCAATATTCACCTAATTGGATGAGTTGCAGCTATTGCTCTGGTATCTATTTATAATTATAGTTGAATTAGGGTTATGTAGAATTGCATTTTCGATTTTCTTTTGTAGTTCATTGTCTTGGTGTTGTACAATGTTTATCTCTTTAACAAAAATGTGTGAACTTAACATCATGTGCTTTTCAATATCTTTTCAGCTTTTCCTTGTATTTATTATGGGGAGGATGGGTGTATTTAGAATCTTAAAAAACATCAATTCCTAAGCCTTTGTTCCTTCTAGCTTTCAGAACAGTCATTTGATATAAAACAGGACAATAAAGACCCAAATTATGTATTTTATTTTGAAGTCCTGCAGTTATATAAGTCTCTTCAGAACTAACAATGTTGTTGGAGTAGCTGACAGAAAAGGGATGTATAGGAGGAGTTTTACACTTGAAATTATTTTGAAAATAATTAAATTGGAAAACAAAAGGCAAGTGATTATTTGGCACCAGGAGCTTCTTTGATTTCCATAGGGAAGCAGCACAGGGACGCTGAAGTTGCATTGTGGGGCAATGACTGAAATTACAAGCACACCAGAAAATTCTGACTTAATCTCTGAGATTGCAAGAGATAAAACCAAACATTTATGGCATTTATGCAAACATGAAGTTTGAAGGGGAGGGGGGAAACATGTATGTTTTATTGTGGAAATTACTTTCAACATCTTATTCAACAGAAGTTTGTCATCTCAGCTATCATTTTTAAGCAGGTCTAATTAATAACATAGTTTGTATAGCCATGCTTACAAAAATACTAAAAATATTAAAAACTGTTTAAAGAACCCACAAAAAGATTGTATCAAGGATCCAACTACTACTGCACTGAAATATTTTTTAAGTAATTTGTTCCAGTCTTGAAATCATCATGTTCAAATGGTTCAGTACTTTAAAACTGAGATATGCAAAATTCACAATTGTTTCTGTAACCCTCTTATCAGGCCCTTGTCCATTTTGCTCCGTCTGCATTCAGAGCCTACTGGTGGTTTCACAAGAACTTGCCTCGGCCCATCCTGAATTTTAGTGGTTTTGCCCTTCTGCTTTGGAACCAAGTGTGTATATTTAGCATAGGGGCTTTTATCTTATTCTGGGGTGTCTGTCAAGAGGTTCTGCATAGCTCCAAAGTTACGTAGGGACAGGTGGGAAAAGGGAGAAGGCAGCTAATTTCTGAGGACTTGGGTATGTGAAAACTGTATTTCAGAAGGAGTCATTCTGTATATGGTGTCTAAAATTGACATTACTGCAAAGTAGTTCAATATAGGGCTATACTGTAAATCAGTTTATTCAGGAGGGGATGGATAACATGGCATCATGGCTAATAAGCAATGTGTAATCAGGCATCGTGCCATGAAGAGGAATTGTTGAGCTGTGACCCCTCTGAGGGGTGAGGACAGAGAGTCTTGTGCTCCTTCATTTGAATTGACCAAGAGTTGGCTTTGAGTGCTGCCTTGGTCTTTGCAATCTCCATCATGCTCTTGGAAACACTGAACAATAGCTTTGTGACCTTTAGGAGCGCCCACTTTTTTCCCTTTGGGATAGTTCCAGATTTTGTGAGAACATCCATTTGAGTGTATTCTGTCAGAACTTTGGTGCGAGCTGTCTTAGTGGTCACAAACATTCCCAATTCAGACCTAGAAGCACTTTTCCAGAGGCAGGGTTCTCTTTCTGAAATGTTAAACATTGTAAAGTTGTCTGCAAACTTCTTAAATATAAAATGAAAAAAAATTAAAAAACACAATTCTAAGTACAAAATCAAGGAAATAAAATACATAAGAAATAGAAATAAGATATATTTTGAGGTGACGTCTCTCATATTGTAATCATAAAAACCACAGATCTGTGTTTGTGGTTCGTGTTTGTTTGTTTGGAGGTGGGATGGGGAGTGCAGACTGGGGGTTTTGTGGTTGCTCTTTCTTTTTCAAAAAGGACCAGCAACTTTTGAAATAAAATTTAGGAAAAATACTGCTGTAACCTGATGAATATTGAGTTTGTTTTCACTTATGCATGTCTTTTCATGAAATTATCCCATTCAGAGCCATTTTTCTTGCACCTTACCCTGTCAGTAGGAATGGAAATGCTGCCAGGTAACTTTTTACTAGCCTTTGTTGAGCTTATAACTCTGCTTCTTTTTATCTTGCTCTCATAAAGCATTCAGGAACATCTGTAGCAATAAGCATGGGTAAATAATTGATTTCAGAAAATACACATTTGTTCAGAACCTTAATTCAAAACCCTGTGTTTTTTTCTTTCTAGCCCTACTTTTTAAGACAAATCAGTTGTGACTTTGGTTAAGGTTTTTCTCACTGGTAATTGCCACATGTGTGTCATACTGATGACCTGTAAGAATGAAGAAAAATTGCATGGGAAATTCGTGGGTAAAGGAAACGAAGGAAAGTTCACATGTATTTCATGCCTCATTACGGTAATCCCTAGTTGTCTTCTACCATGTGCCCCTCTGGATCTGTGCCCACCTTCCTCTTCCTATTTGCATAATTTCGTTTTTAATGATTTGCCATCATAGTTTCAAATTCATTATGTGACTTTCTCTTGCTGTCTGATTTGGCAGCCAATGCCATGTCTCGATTCTATATGTTTTTTGGAGAACAGACACCTCTTAGTATCTGCTCTATGACGATGTTTACTGGATGAAACATATAGAAAACCTCTTAACATCTTTATCTATAAGGCAAACAACAATTAAATGGATCTCCAAGTACATCCATGCTGTTAATACGTATGTTTATGTATGTGCTTGCACACACAAACCTGTATTTAAACTCTCTTAATTAAGATAGATTTAATTATCTTTACTGTAAAGAGAGATGTGTTTACAGGTATCTGACTATTCAGATTCCTATGTTGTATCAGTGTCTCAGGTCAGGCTGAGATTTTTTTCTGCCCTTTCCACTAAAATCATTGAAATATATTCAGTCAGTCTTTCACATCAGAGGTGTAAATGGATTTCTTGAAAGTTTTTCTGCAGATAGCAACCAGCAGTCACTTTACAACTTTGACTCCATTGTGGGCAGCAGTCGGAAGGCTTAACACTCCACTCGAACTTTGAAGATGCTAAAACTGTGTAACGACCTTGCATTCTCAAGGGCAGATGCTCAGCTTCTGCTGGAAGTGCTAACCTACAATCTGTTTATCTCCATACACTGTGCGTTTGACAGCGCTTGCCTGGAAAGCAAGGCAGGGAAAAGCGTTGTCAAATTTAGTTACATTTTCCTCTCTGATGGTGTTGGTGTCCAATGGACTTAGAGACGATAATCTTAATTTTAATTCTTAGCTTCCTCTGTGCTTCTCAGCCTCTCATAGTCTTAGAAAGCAGCCACACTGTCAGGATGTGCTCATCTTTGTGAAGCCTCTGCTGGAGCGTGAGCTGCACCGTGTGGAGTTACTGTTTTCTCCCACCTTTTCTTTATTCTTAGTGAATCAGACTTTGGTTGTACCTTCGAAATGGAAGTTGTCACCTGTATTTTCTGTCAGTAGGCTTTAGGCTCGAAGTGCTCTGTTTGTTATTCTTTAGTAGGTGTGAATTGAGATGCATCACATAATGCTTATGAGCATATTGTGGACAACGTTTCTAATAAGAGGTAATATGTGGTAGCAAAGTGGTGTGTGCAGGGAAAGGTAATGTCTTTTGTTAGACCATGATATGTAAACCCTTCTTCAAATCTGGGGCAGAAACCTGAAGGGAAGGGCTTCTGCACATAAAAGCATGTCAGTGTTTTTGGGTAACATGTAAATGGGCTTTATATTAACAAGTTTGTTCTTTACAGCTCCATCAGTCAGTTGGGTAACAGAGTTCCCACCCCTGATAAATCTTGCCTTGCTTGCACCCATAACCCATCACAGTCACCACAGCACTACTGACTGAAAAAACCCCTTGGTTTTGATGTAATCCCTGTGGTTTTTCAAACTGGCACTCCTTATCAAAATAAAACATTAACATCAAATTACTGTGATTCAGCAACAGTATCTATTTTTTAATATGAACTTGTCTGTTCTGTCAGGTAATTGTTTAGCTTCCCGGGGAATTGTGTATGTGTTGCAAATGGGAAAGTTCAGCCTTGTAAATCCTTCTGTGGTGAGGCAACAGGAAACTCACTTCTGATTACTGGGATCACCAGGTTTAACAGCAAAATTTAGCAACAAATTGCTGGAATTGACCTTTTGAACACTAGATCTGCAACATGCTCAGGCAGGAATCTCTATGATGTATAGCAGTATTGTCTTCCTCTCCACTTACAGAATTACAGCGGTGTTACTGTCACAGAGGTGCCAAATCCTTTTGTGACACAAGGCCTGAAATAGCAGTGGCAGTTGCCCATTGTGTTAATACCACCAAGCTTCTAAAGTAAATATATAGCAAATCACAGCTCCCATCCTAAAGAGTAAGAACACTGTCTTTATTTATCAACCAAATAAAGGGGAAAGTTGGGCTAGTTTGGTTTTTTACCTTTGCTTTCTTTGGTAATGTATAAAAGTGCACTGGTATATGAAGCATGTACGAGATTACTGATGGTGCTGTATCAATGAGTTCCTTCAGATTCAGAGGAGAGCTGGCAGTCCTCTTCAGCTGGCAGTGTGCTCTCTTCTCCCTGCTCTCAATGCTCAGCTGGAGTATGGAATGTTTCTGGCGTATCACCTCCCGCTCCATCCACGCTCCTTTTCAATCATGCCAAGGCTTGAAGGTGGAACCCTCCTGCTGTGGCTTCTGCCACCCCAAAATTAAGGGAATACTCAGGCACTTGGTAATATTTGAGGTGTACAATGTAGTTGTCAATAGGGAAAGGGGATCATGGGACAAGGCTGGCTCATGTATTCTTAGCAGCCCATAAAAGCTGGAGTTTGGTCGTTCTGATGAAGTGACTGTGTTGTACCTTCGTTATGCAGATCTCACTGTTGATTCTCTGTTCTAAGCATTGTAGATGCTGCTGTACACAAGTGTCAGTTCAGCTCTTGGTGCCCCCCCTCCCTTCCTCAACTTCTGTTTCTTCCTCTCTGCCTGGTATTCTTAAACACCTATATTTCTTCATATCTGTTATCTGCATTTTGGTCTAGAGCTCCTGTAAACAGCGAGTGGCTCCCTGAAGCAATTCTTCCTGCTTTTACTTCTTCTCCTTTTAGTCTCTTATGAGCTATCTCAATTGTGACATTTGTAAAAAGATAAATTATTATGGATAGCTAGGCTGTGGGGCAGTCAGATATGGAATACATTATTTATTTCAAAATACATTTTTAAATTCTGCAGAGCCTTCAAGTTGCACAGCTTAACTGTTGCCTCCTCGATCCTTCCTGTCTGCTATAATTTGTGGCATTTATTTGTTGCATTTTATTTTAGGAACACAATAGGAACTCTCTGTGGCTAATGCTCTGTCCAGATCCATGATTTTTTGTGAACCCAGAAAGCAAATACAAAACTAGTTGTTAAAGGTTTTTCTTAATACTAGCTTTCAAAATATTGAAGTAAAGCTGTGTTACCCAAGGTTAAATGAAAAGAAGGGGACAACTGCCTTTTTTGTTCAATTGTTTTTCACTTGCAGCTAAAAAAATATGAAATAAGCACCCTTTTAGGTGAAGTTTTGGACCTTTGTCCTTTGAAAGTAAAGTTTATGAAGAGCTGAAAAACTAGCTATTCTTGAGACCTATCTGGAGGATGAACAGAGAAGTTCCAAGCCTAGAGAAGTTCCAGCAAGCTCTGTCAATTAGCATGCATTAAATGATAGAAACGTTTTATTGAGCAATAATAAAATATTGAAGTCAGATGGAAGGATGATGGGGAATTGCTATTTGCAGCTATGAAAGTGATGCATGTCATGTCAACTCCCAACCCAAACAACTCACTCTAAGATTTGCCCTCTTGAAACTTAAAATACTGTATTTTGTCCAATCATCAGCTTTAAACCTGTTCCTTGTCAGTGAAGACAACAAATCTTTTTGCTTGTGTCTGCCTGGGGGATGTGAAAAGCCGAGGTGGTCCTGTGTGATTAAATTAGATGAAAGACTTGCCTTCTACCAGTGAGACATGAAGTCTAATCAAGTGAAATGAGTTTTGAGATCTCAGCTCATTTCCTTGGGGAATATCTGCTTACATTACACAGTCACGACACCTAATTCATCACAGTTGCTGCAGCTTTTGCTCAGAAGAGGACCTGGGACTGGGTGGCAGGGGACTTGGTGACAAGGCTCCCCCTAAGGAGGAGCTGCTTAGTGAAGTTAAGATACAGCACAGTGAGTGGAGAGCTTTAAATGCTTTTTCAGAATAAATCATCTATATTTCTGTATATGAGATCTTTTAGAACAGAGTGGCTTAGGTGTAAAATGGGGAAAGCTAGAGGTAAAAAGAGGCACTTTGTACTGAGTGTAGTTTATAAAATGATTCGTGTAAAAATGTTAAAGAACCTGCACAGTGAAGAGCAAAGTTGAGCTTCTTGTTACTTAATTTCTATTATGTTAAATGATGTATGTGTGTTTCCATGCACTAAGGTACGAGGAAGTAAAGACTATTCTGCTTCCCCGACTAACTGACTGTTTTTGTTTGTTTCTTCCAGGGCATTGTTATAACTCCACTTCTGCTTTTGCTTTTTGTAAGTATTGTGATTTTAATATGTCTTCTTTCTGGATAATCTTGCACCTATTAAACAGTTTATTTAAGATAGAAATTCAGGTGATTTTCACTCTGCTTAACTAATGAAGAAGATTTTTCTGGTCAGTATTTGAAATAAGCTGCCTCCCAGGAAGGCCATCAAAGTGTATCACAGTGAATGCAAACACTACCTGTAGCTCACTCTAAGAGGACCAAAGCCTGTTGTTGCAGAATTGCAAAACCACTTGTTATTATCATGCGGGATAGAATCAAACATTTGCCAGATAGGGTGATGACTTGGTTAGGAGATCTCTTGAAGAGCTTTCACATGCAAGAACTGGACAAGATCATACTCATCTTGAAAAGGATAGCAAGCCAATTGGAAAAGCACTGTTCAGATAATCCGAGACTTGTCTTTGAACAACTAAGCCCATGGGTATTTTTGTGCTAGAGGTTAGCAAGACAAATTACTGGAGCCCCTGTGTATCACCAAACACGATACTGCTGCATTCCTGTTAGTTCAATATTTCTTTTGCAATTGCTAGTCCTCAGTCAGGGACTTGGATCCTTACAGTTGGTGGTAGAAGAAAAGGCTCAAACCCAAGTTTTATCTTCATGTTTTTAAAGGAATGGATATTAGTCAGTATACAAGGAAGAGCCCTTTATGGATGGGTAGTGGTGCTTTAGTAAATCCCTTGTCACTTAGGAAGTCTTGGTGCTTGACGATTTGCTGGCACAAATAGAGTGGTGTGGTGCAAGTTGCTGAGGACTGGCTTTGTCAAGAGCAGAGAAAATAAGCTGAAGCACTTAAAGGATTTCAGGAGAGGTATACATTGTTTGTTATGTTTATCTTACTAATGGCTTTGTATGTAAGCCAACACACTGCAGAGCGGGAGAAACAATTTGTAAGTGGCATGCAAGTGTTACACTGTTTATGGTAGGGATGCTTAAACAGCATATGTACTGTATACAAATACAGCAATATAAACTGGGATAAATAGTACTGTGAGAGTGGCTGTAACATTAACAACTACTGCCTCAGTAAAACTGTGTGGGAACATTTTTATTTTACTGCAGCACATTGTGATTCATCTGAAGTAGCTGCATTTACATACAGACTGTGTTGTATACATTGATACACACCAGCAAAGCTTTCTGAGCTGGGACCATAGAGTTACCGTAGGTTGAAAAATATAACTGCTCTTAAAAAAAAAGAGTATTTTGTTGTTCTTGCACTGGATATGTTGATTGTGGATGGTTTGCCTCAATGTTTTACAATCCTCTTCCCTCTTGTATGGAATGTGCTTCTTCCACAGGCATTCATCCACAGACCAGTGCCTTTGTTTGTAAGGGACTGAAATTTCAGCTGTTTTGGGTTTTGCTCACTGGCAGCTTTCACCCTGCTGAGTTTTAGTAGGGAAAAGGGATATTTTCCCTAGAAATGGAAACGTTAAAGAAAGATCCGCATAGCTCTTCAAACAAGATAAAGATCGTTCCTTTGGTGTCTTTATAGACAGATAACAAGATATCCTGTCCCATAAATTGCAGTTTTCACCGTTACTTCTTAGAAGAGGTGGTAAAACTTCATTTATGTAAGAAGGGGAAGGCAAAGCATATGTCTCTATTCTTCCTACCAGCCCTGGAGACATTTGTACCAGAAGTGTGTAAAATTCACAGTAACTCTTGGGCGGTTTGTAACATGACTTGGGAGTTGTTCTTCTGGAGGAAGATATACACATGAATTATTTTTTCAGCAGAGTGATAAACAAATTAGTCTGGGGATGAGGGGAGTTACAAAAACTGTATTTTTTTGTCACAAGGCCCAAAACACGAGCACTTCTCTCTTTTGGTTTATAAATATTTAAAACTTCTTGAGGTCTTTGCTGAGGGTTTCAGACATGAAGAGCAGCATCCTGGTCAGCTGAACAGCACATTTTGCTTAAGTGAGATCTGCCTTCTCTGAAGGTTGAGTTTATCCGGTGATAATATTTGGGATAGCAAACCAAACATGCACATCCTGATGCACTGTTCTTGTACCCTGACAGTCTGTGACTGGGCTGCTGAAACCTTTCCTTTCTCACAAACCTCTCTAGTTTTCCTTTGAGTTTCCTTGATGCACCTGGCCTGGTTAACATGTGGTGATTCAAGCACACAGTTCACAGGCTTCTGTTTTCTTGCTTGCAATCTGCAGCTCAATCATTCATGTGGTACTGTGGAGTTACTGCAGAATGACATTGGCTAATTGTATTGTATAGCCTGACTTTGTGAACGCAGATTTGGGCAGGGCTCTCCCCACGTGGCTGTGCCCTTCCAGCCTGCGCAGTGGATGTTTTAGGTGAGGCACAGCGTGCGCAGAACTGGCCCCACCGTTTAAGTCCTAAGATCCATCTGCCTCGGGCAAGCGAGCTTGGACAGTGACAGGGAAGTCCTCGGGACTGTCACAGCACCCAGTACTGACCGGGGCTGACCCTGCTGAGCGTCCAAGATGTGACGGGATGGGATGGCAGGGAGGCATTGAACTGCCAGGGGACGGTCCCCACTGAGACTCGAACTCATGACCTTGGGGTTCAGAGTCCAGAGTGCTCTCCTTTACAACACAGGACTGCCCAAACATTGGCTAATAATTCCCTGATTATCTTTTCTGGGCCATTCGTCAGTTTGTCATGCAACTTGGCCTTAGTACTTAATTAATAAAGGGTTGAATTTTCAGGTTTCAAAATAAAACCTCCATTTACATCAGCAGTAACTGAGCTGGGCTTCTGAATACTATTCATGGACCTTTGAAGTCAATGTCATCAACGAATTTTAATTCCTCAGTCTGGTACTTCCCAGCATTAACTCTTCCACAGAGTCATGCTATGGTAGTCTGAATGCTATATTACATTACTGATCATATTTGTTAGTCTCCCAGTCAACAGTACATAAAATGCCCCTAGTGCTGCCAGAAATAAAATACGTTGTTGTCTATTAGCTTGTTTTTGTTATATAGCTTAACCTGCCATAGCAATTATCATTTATATTTTGCCCTATGTGCATCAGAGGAAATAACATTCTGAACTACCTTTTCTGTTCATAAGTGCCTAATAATGTAAATATAAACTCTCTAAGCAACATTGATAAAGGCATATTGAAGCAATATTAAATAATGCATTTAATACAAATAATTTATCATTTTAAATGAATGGTGTTGAACATAAGATCGTCAGTTACATTTCTGAAAAGGGTATTTCTATTGGGGAACTTCTGGTGTAAAGCTCACTGAAAATTAATGTTCAGAGAGGTTCTGGTTAATTTAATGAAACCTTAAATACTGTGCATAGCATTACTGGACTGTATCCTTGTGAGGATGCTTAGCTAAACTTTGTAAAGAACAGCTGACTTTGCCACAGATAGCTCTGATTAACATTTTGCCTAATAAGAAGCTACTGAATCTGCTTCCAGCTACATTAATGGGCAATATCATCTACATGTTAACCTTTGTTATTAACAGTTAATATGTCACATTCCCTGCAAAGATGTCACAAATGGGCAATGTCCCATAAACTATATATAATTGATCAGAGTTCATATATGTGGTGAGCAGGAGAATTGAAGCAAAGTGCTATAAGTTACATCAGTTTCAAGTTAGCATGAGGTTGTGCTGTTCACATCTCTTAGCAACATTCTGCAATGTTTCATTAATGCTGGTTAGCAGGCTGTGTGTCAAAGCAGTCACAGAAGGATGCTGTCTGTCTTCCTCTTGGCAGGTTGTCTATTTAGCTGAAGCTATAGGTAAAACATTGATCATGAAATTGTTTAAAGCAGAGAAGTAAGTTCTATTTTCTGAAAGGCATCTGTGGAAAATAAACCCCACCAACTAGAATTAGTCTAGACCAAATTTTGATGTGAAAATAACTATATTGCTATCAATAAATAATTACTACAAATTGGTTAAGTAATGACCAGGGAAGTAAGGCACTTGGGTATGACTGTCCATCTTTACTTATCATATGACTTGTTGTTCTCTGTGTTCAGTTTAGTTATTTCCTTCAGTATTTGTAGTAACATTATATGATCCCTACTAACAGTTTATGATTGAAATTCTTAAGTATGCTGCATTTGGGCCCATTAACATTATTAAAAGACAGTTAAACAAAAGGTGTCTTCATACTGTGAAGATAATAGTGCTGTAATCTCTTTGATAACCTCCAGATGTCAACTCCTTTTTAAGACATCCCATTTGAAATACACAATTTCAGGAGCACTGAACTCTGCAACAGTTGTAGCTGTGTCATCTCACTTATACGCCCTTCGATTGTAACTTTAGTCATAGAAAACGGGCATATGTATGAATGGAGGTTTCTGTTCATTGAGGGGTTTCACGTGCCTTTGTATTGCATGGGATGGAGGCCAGCCTGGAGCCTCAGCAAGGCAACATCTCATGGATTTCCCTTGGAAACAGCATGAGTGCAGATACTGTACCAACATGTAAGAGAATGATGAGAATGAAGAGAAGTTACCTTTCTCATGTGAATGTGGCTCATTGCTTTACAGTCACATGGGGATAGAGTTGCCGTGTCTGTCCTTAAAGTTGGCCAAGCATGTGGACTGGCAGTTTTACTAAGCCACACAGGCTTATGATTTTATGGATTGTAATGCGTATCAAAACATAAGCAGTGAATCATCTGCACCTGTTGGAGCCAGGTGTAATGCTGTGTGTTTTATGGCACAGGATTCCAGCTCTGCCACCTTCTTGGTATTACCCTTACTGATGAGACTCAGTGCCTGATAGGTGGGGTCTCCTCAGTTGCTGGTTAGCTATCAAAGTAACAGAAGTCCAGGTGTGTGATCTATGTATTTTTATTGAAATGCATCAAAGAATGTTAGAGATTAGTCACTGTGTATGGCCAGACTTTGCCAACAAAGACTTGGGAAGGGCTCTCCCCATGTGGGTGTGCCCTTCCAGCCTGCACAGTGGATGTTTTAGGTGAGGCACAGCATGCACAGAACTGGCCCCACCGTTTAAGTCCTAAGGTCCATTTGCCACGGCCAAGTGAGCTTGGACAGTGACAAGGAAGTCCTCAGGACTGTCACAGCGCCCGGTACTGACCGGGGCTGACCCTGCTGAGCATCCGAGATGGGATGGGATGGCAGGGAGGCATTGAACTGCCAGGGAATGGTCCCACTGAGACTTGAACTCATGACCTTGGGATTCAGTGTCCAGAGTGCTCTCCTTTATACCACACGACCACCCCCAGATAAGTCAGTATTTTACATATTTATGTACATTCTTCAGAAGCATGTCAGTAATGTGGAGTGTTAAAGAGCCCATGCAAAATTCATATGTGTTTTTAAAAATACTCTTGGCAAAATCTCCATGAAACTGTCAGGCATTACTCCCCTGTCAGCTGTTTTACCAATGAAGACTACCATGACATTTGTGTCAAAACGGAATCTTCCCAAGACTTTATCAGCTTCCTCCTGCTCTTGGTTTATTCACTGATGTTTTCTGATACCCTCTCAAATTCCTGAATTTTGTGGGGGGTATTTTTATATTGGCATTGTAGTGGTGATGCTGTAAGTACTAGCAAGTAGCACTGCTGAAAGAATTCAGTAGGCAAGTGAAGGAAATTCAGTGCAAGTATCACAGAGAGAAGTGAAATAAAGTGAATGGTGAACAAGGACATGAGTGAAATCAGAAGGTGATAGAAATACTGAAAAGCTTTCCCCTATGCTCACAATCCTTAAATTAAGATGTGGGTTTAAAAGTTGTTGATGCTTCTCAAGTTTTTGCCAAGTCTTCTCCAGTCCCATGTAATTCAGAATAATCTGTTTATTGAAGAGCACTGGCAGTACTTTTTGTTTGCAAACTGGATTTCTACACACTCTGCCTGGTTTCTCCTCTCAAGCACTTGGTAAATGAGAGTTGATACCAGTCAAATGAATCGTTAAATATGCAAATATTTCAGTAGCTGAAAAGCCTTGGAAGTTGATAAGGAAGTTGCAGCTAATGGATTTCAGTGGTATGTGACAAAAGGCTGATTACAGTGAGGGGGGAGGGAGGGGAAGCAGCACAGTGCATTAGCTGTTAACAGATCAGCTCATTCATGTGGAAGATTCAAAGTGCGTCATTATTTCTACCTGATTATTTACCTCACAGTTTCGTTTCCTCTTTAATCTTTGGGAAAACAAAATTCTCTGATCTGATCCAAAATTTTTACAATTAGCCAGAACTTTTTAATGACTGCTGTGAAATATTTGCTTTATAATTCTATTCCTTCTTTCGCATTTACCTTTTATGGCTTTGTTATTTAAATTGGAAACAAATAACAGAATAATAGGGACCTTCTCCATTCCTCACACACACACAAAATACAGCCAGTCTGCCTCTTTTCCATGCTGTGCAATTCACTCAAAACTGCACATGAACCAACTTAAAAGTACGGATTTTTGTTCTCTCCTCCTACTTGCAATACCAAAAATTTGTGATCAACATAAAACAAATTTCCAGTAAGTATTGGTGGATGGTGTTTTATCCATTTTTCTTTGCTGTCAATAACATCATATACCTGAGTAGTACTTCTCTGAAATGTATCACCCTGGCTCAGACTTTCTCTTTCCCAGTCTGTAGTCAGTTAGGCTGAAGAAGCCATGCATTTCTAATCTTAAAAGTGTAAATACAAAAAAGAACTTAATAAAACAAATCTCTTGTTCTGAGGTATTTTGTGCACCTGCTCCAGTTTGAATTCCTTCTTCGGCACAGGTAACATGAATCCTGCACAGCTGCACAAGGTTCTTCACAAGGTCTTATCCAGGCCTTGTGCAATGTCACAAGTATCCTCTACCTCGACTGTTTTATTACTTCTGGTACATCACAGCTGCCTTTTTCATGTATAAATAATATTTGTGGTTATTAATTACCCTGTACTTACTAATCTATGTATTTTCTGTTAATCACCCTCCTTATCCGAAGCAGAATTTTTGGATACTAGTCCTTAAGTCCCAGCTCACCAAGGATATTAATCATCTAATTCCCATTCTAGTATTTTTTGGTTGTAAACTTGATCTTCTTTCTTTGTGTTACCCTCAAGATCATTGTACCACAGTAAAGTGGAAGAGTCACTCTGATGTGTTTCAGGTGAAGAATACCTATGGTTATTTTTATAGCTCTATAAATAGCTTTAAAATCAAGAGGTATATTTGGATTGCCTTGGTATTTAATGTGTCATAGGGGAACCCAGACAGCATCAGGAATCTGTGATGGGAACCCCAAAATAAAGTCTCCTTGCCCAAGTCAGGGAAAAAAAATCAGATTGTCAGCTTTTCCTCTTCTATACTCCTGATTATGAAACTTTGATGTTTTTTAATTTTTTTTTTAATTTGGAAACAGAACTGGAGGGTATATGTAGAGAGCCAGATTCTTTTATATTTGTGCCAAATCAACTCCCACAGCCACGCAAGCTTATAGAATATGCAAGAATTTGCAGAATATACCTAGTTCTTTAGCAGAGCTAGGAACTTGTGTTTAATTTTTAAGACTAACAATGAAAGGTCTGTTTGCTGACATATGTGGCTGCCAAACCATAGCCCCTTTCTGAGGGAAGACACAACTTGCAGTTTTTAACAGGCATAATAAAAAATGCTTTATTTTAAAATTTCAACACAATCTGTAGAAACTCCATTCTCAGTGGTATGTTTTCCTTTCCCTCTCCACCCATCTGAGGTGAACTATTTCAGTGCCAATGGCTCTTGGTCAGTGGCTGGGATGGCAACTCTTGATCAACATGTTTCACATGGTTTCTCTCCCTTACCAAGATACAAGAATGCTCTCTGCATGTGAATGCCTTTAAAGCAGTGGGGTAGGAAGAGCAGCCCAGTGACCTGTGAGTTCTGTATAGACTGCTGGAAAATGTTATGTAGGAGTGACTATTTCATCTCTTTTGACCTCCTACTTGAAATTGGGCACTGTGGGGCACTGTGGAACTCATAGGAGTACATTAGTGCTCTTCCAACTGCTTCCAACTTCCCAGAGCCTTAGCATCATTACTGAACATGGCAGTGTATTCACTGCAAAGCATTTCCACTGCCACAGACCGTGGTTACTGGGGGCAATGTGCATATTCTTCTGCCTTAAAACAGCGTGCTACAATGGCTGGGTCAGGATCAGGGTTCTGGAAAGAATGCAAAACGAGGGAAGTCTTAGCTCAGATGGTCACTCTTGTTCATTGTCTTTCATTATTAAACTGGATCTCATCCACGTATTTTCCAAAAGTGTGTCACGTTCCGTGTCCTTTTTGAGTGGGTCTGCCATCCACAGCAGGATGTAAAGGTATTAGGGCATGGAGTGAACTGGACAGGCCTCTAAGGCAGCTGGATCTGGACTGGATGGGAGTAACCAGAAGCAGTGTAGCACTGACTGCCAAATTTCAACATGAATGTCAGAGTAGCCAGACCTGAAGGTGGAAGATAAAAGCTTAAATTGAACATCTCACATAGGAGAGCAGGCAGTGCCTCTCCCCATAGCTCCTGCCCTGTTTCCCCCTGCCTCCCTTCCCCCTGTGTGCTCAGCAGCTGGCAAGGCTGAAGCGGCTGATGGCATGTGAGGAGCACAGACACACAACCTGAGGAAGCACATTAATTGCAGGAGAGCACTGGAAGAGTAAAAGCCACCCCCAAAGGACAACTGCCTCCAAGTGGGCTCAATGTGTCACTGGGCTGTAATTTGGTGCGAGTGGTAGGACATGTGTTCCTTCTGAGGAGTGGCAGTGGGGATGTGGGAACACCCGATGTGATACCTGCCTGGTCGGCCAGAAACATTAGAACAGAGCATCTGGCTTGAGAAGGCAGCCTAGGCTTGGGAGATGGAATTGTCTCAGTTTTATGCAAGGAAAATTGGGTTTTGCTCTTTGTTTTTACCATAGGCTGTTAAATATGGCCTTTCAATTAAGGGTAATCCAATGTTTTATCACAAACTTGTAGAGAAACCCACTAAATAATTTGTCAGGTTTGTTTTCTTTTTTTTCTGTTGAGAAGAAAGGTCTAGGACTGAATCAGCCAGAGTGCTGCAGGTCAGGTTTGAAGTACTACATGGTGACAGAATTGTTTGGGAAGATTTGCCTGGAATTCTCTTTCTGCTTATCTGAGTTGTCCTGTTGAAATCACTCTGATTATTTAAGTGAGAAGTGCCTTTCCCCAAGCAAGAATTTTCAGGGTCTTTTTGAATAGTGAATCTATTAAAGCAGGACTGGCTTATTAATAAACCTTTAACTGAAATGCTGCTATCCAGAATAGTGTGTACTGATCCCTTTATAATATCAAAATTCTTTTTAAAAAATGTTCTAAGATAAGTGTAGAGACTATGGAGGCATGGAAATTTGTGATTCCTTTGTAATTAAATGATGCATTTTATCTTTCATAAGTCATTCCAATCAGGTATTTGTTGAGGGGTTTTTTCAGCTGTAGATCAGTAGTTTGATTCTATGATGTTTTTCCTCCAGTTCTTATAGAACTTCTGTTGGCCAGTGAAAAAAGGTTAATTTTTAGACATGGAGATTATTATAACAAGGATGGCAGCCAAATACAATCAGCGATTTTAACGTAATGCTAATTTTGATGCAATGCAGATTTAGGTGGGTTTTTTTTTTAAAAAAAGTTTCATGGCAGCAAATGGAGCACAGAATGTAGCTTACTACAGTTAAAACCTGAGCACTGGAACAGGCTCTGTAGGAAAGTGGTCACGACACCAAGCCTGTGAGTTCAAGAAGTATTTTGTACAATGCTCTCAGGCACACAGTGTGGCTCTTGTGTGTCCTGTACAGGGCCAGGAGCTGGACTTGATGATCCTGATGGGTCCTTCCAACTCACCGTATTCTGTGATTATGTGAAAATAATTTTTATTCTTTCAGACAGAATGTTTGCATTTGTAAATGTGTAGGAAGGTTTCATTAACATTCTATCAAGCTTTTTGTTTCCTCAGTGCTCACTTGGCTCTCTCAAAATGGATGTGACAAACATATCCAAAGAGTGTGTTGAGAGGAAGTCTGGAACTTAGGCAGTGTCTGAGAGTCCATGGGACACTTAGGGTTGTGAGCCTGATGATTTTGCATGCTACAAATGTTGAGAAGATCCTGGTCAAATTAGGCTTCCATTAGCTGTGTGTCCTTTAACATTTTTGATTCCTCATGGTTAGCCACTCTGTGTCCAGAGTCTGAGTTAAAAAGTTTTTTTCTTCTGTGTGATTCAGATGTTACTGCCTTTTCTTCAGCCTTTATCTTATCTTCTGTGTCTCTCCCAGGAAATAGGTTAGGGTTAAGTTAATACAAGAGTCGATAGACATCATCTAACAGATTCTGATAAAAACCAGCCCACTGAAGTGATTGTGGAAATACACAGAAGGGAGACAAAGTTGAGAGGTGTGTTTGAAGGAGGAATGTCAGTGCCACAGGTGGGGCAGGGAGGTCTAAGGCACAGCAGTGCATGAGGGGAGGGCAGAGCAAACCCACTGCTCTGACCCTCTGTGCCCAGGGGAGCTATAGCAGAGTGTAAGGACCTCCCAGGAACCCCAGAAAAAAGCTAGATCCATTCTGTTCTGCACAAAGTAATGGGAGGTGCTGCAGACTGTCAGAAGAATACGATTCTCAAGTATCAGCTGAAACAGGATCAAAATTGTATAGATGATCATAGGATCATGCAGGGGAGAATTCATATTGTAAGCAGGAAAACTTGCCTTTTTTTACAGAGAGGAAAAGGTTTTTCCCTACAAACCAGATGTAGCTGAAGAACTATTTTCCTCTGGGCAAAAGGATGGTTAAATAATTTTTTTTCAGTTATTAATGATAACATTTTGGACTGATACATGGATTTCTCTTTCACTTAAGATGTAGTTAGGGTGAGAGAGTTTCCTGACACATCTGCATTTTCATGGCCAGATGACAGTGAGATGAGCCTGAATGGGTGAGGTGGAGTTGGCAGCGTGAAGAATCATAGGCTGATATCCTGATAGAGAGAAGGGGTTTTTTGAATAAAATAATTTTACTTTTCCTGGGTAAGTTGGTTGAGCATTCCAGAATAGTACCTGTAAATCAGTTTCTAATTATGTAAAAATCACAACCAACCAAAACTCCACCCCCGAAACAGAACATATCCTTGTGTATACAGCAAGTGCTTAAAAAAATCCACAACAGTTTGAAGACACTACATTTGAATTAATATTAAAAAAAGCTGGCAGGACTATGCCTTTCCAGCAATGTGTTATGTTGTTGAACGGTTTTTCATTCTTGACTTAGAAACTGATTATGCATCCACGGAGCATAAAACTTAAAAGTCGTGAGCAAAGTCCAATCAGTGTTTTTATAGAAATGCAGAGGAGCCAAAGTGTCACAGTTTTGTGAAGCTGCACAGAGCAGACTGGTATTGTACAGACTGCTTGGTTAGATTCCCTCCTCTGTGGCCCAGGCAGATTTTAAAGTTTAAAAATCTTCACTTTCACTTGCAAAGACTTCCTTGAACACACAGTAAGTAATGCTTTTAGCTCCTCAGCACATAACAAAGATTAAGTCCAAATACAGTTTGAAAAAATATGAACCTTTTAAAATTTCAGAAGCTCCTTACAAGAATTAAAACAACAAGGAGATCATGAGTGCTGTGATGGAGTTCTGTGCTTTTTCTGCAAGGGGTCACACAGGTCGCCCCATGCCCCTGGAGAATGTGGCTGCACTCCTGACTTTGGGTACTCATGTGGGTGATCTGAGGCTTCTGCAAGTTTTTACTTCTCCCTCTTGACTCCGTGGAAAATTTAGGCTCTTTAGTCTCAGTGCTCTCCCTTGCACCTTACTTGCAGACCAGAATTCTCAGTTGTGACATCATCTTCAGGTCCCCTCCAACAGCCTTCTATGCCCACATTGTTAAAATTGGAGGTGATGGTGATGAGATGCTGTAATTTACTAAGTGTCCAGACTGAGTCTTACCAGATGTTGTCAGTTAAGTTAGCACATAGGAAACAGCCACATCCTGTGCATTGCTCCCAGGGCTCTCTACCTAGAGTATGTTCAGAAAGGCATGTTCAGAGTTCCCAAGCACTGTTTATACAAGTAGACCACTCCAAAAGTGGTAAGTATAATCAGCTTTCTCATCAGCTTATTTTCTGTAGGTAAAGGTTGCAGTTGTATATTTCTGCAAAAAGTAAAATAGTTCAGTATAAGATATCTCTGATTTTTCTGTTTTGTTGAGTTTATGGAGAAACTTGTTTTATGCCAAACCCACTTCTATGGCCATATGTGGATTTTTCAAGGCAGAGGCATAGAAATTACTAGATTGCGTGATCACCTTGTTTGTTATGCCTGCAGGTAGCTTTGAAAGGAAAATAAATGTCAAAAGTGTAATGTAATCAGAGTGTAATTTATGAGAGTGATGTAGTGAGAAATCAGGATATTTAGGAAATCAGCCTAATTCAGATGGAGCTGAAAAGATTCTGAATTCTTTCATCGTTTTGAGGATCTCTAAAGTGAAATGCAAAATATAAAATAACGTGGATCTGTGAAATCCTCAGCGTTGTGTCTTTTACCTCACCGTGAAGCAAATGGTTGTCTGCGGAAGCTCTGACAACCCTATTGTCATCTTAATACATATTCTTAATTCATACTCTATTGATGTTAAAGAGATAATAAATTGCATTAAATGTAGCTTTTCAGTGACTTAGCCTAAAGCAAGGCCCATCAGAATGTAAAACATACTACGTGTTTTTCTAAGCATTCTGAAGTAGGTTGCAAAAATCCCACTGACTGTGTGTTCATGTTTTCTACCTGCATCTTAAAAAAATACTTTTGGTATTTACAGTTGTAATTAAAAAGTTCATCTATTTGAAGACTCAGCCTGTCACAGTTCAGTTGTCTTAATGAGAATATTATATACTTTCAGTAGACCTCTTTTGTGACATTGAAATCAAATGTGAATGTCTTTATTATTTTCATTTATTTATTGAAATAACTACCTCAATTTTTGTTGCTGCATGTTTGTATAAATGGTTAAGTGAGTTGAGCTAACGGTTTAGTTAGGAATATTCATTCTGTCTCTTTAGACTATCATCCTACAAATGCTTATATAATTTACTTGACATATATGTGTAGCAGGTTTTCCATTAAATGAGTATTGATGGAAATATTACCTAAGGTTATAAAATAACCAGTCAGAGAGTTTGGTTTAGTTTTGTTCTTGTGCTTTATTGTGACTTAACAATTAAACATGTGTGCACCTACATCCAAGTTAGGGCATGCACTTCCCAGTTTTTATGTGTAAAATAAAATGCATACTAATCTGTGATATCTGTGTATGAAATTTGCAGATTCTAAGAAAAAGTTCAATGTTAATATTGTATTTTTGTTTTGCAGCTTGGATCGTCCTCCTCTGTGCCTTTTCCATCTATATTCTCTCAGCTGTTTATGACTGTTGTAGTCCCTCTTATTATTGGACAGGTATGTCTTTTAAATATACACTCTTATTTAAAAGAAAAAGATAAAGAGAGCTATCTTAAAGACAGACTGGCAGCCTGATAAGCTGCCACATAGGAACAGCCTCAGGATAGTGAAGTCTGATATCAGAGAAAAGATGCTCCAGTGCTCCCTGGAGCCACATTGATCTTTGTTGAGATTGAGCATCTGTCCCTCACTACCACAAACATACGCTACTGCCTTTCGAGGAGGGAGTTTGGGAACATAAAGTGGGAAAAATGGCAGCCCAGGCTGTGAGAAATTTCAACCCCATACAAATGAGCTTTGAGAATACTATATAGTCCTTTTGTCACATGCCCTTTGCCTGGGTGATGGAGAAAGTTCTGCCTGTGTAGTATCTACTAGTAATTACAGGAATAAAAAAATTCTCAGAATTAATAAACATATAAAGGCTAAGCAGTCAGAAGTTAAGAAATCATAAAACGAAGGCAGCTGGAGCCATTTTGCATATGCTTTAAAATAAGGGGTTTAGTTGCACGATTGCAAACTATTCTTTCTGCCTGACTCCTCTGTCATGTTGCACTGGTTGAAAGATATTTGTGGAATGAGCAGTTGTTCAGTGTTTAATTTTATACACATTGTGTTGTAACACAAAGCCTTATTTTTCATGGCATATGATAGAGAACTTCCACTGGATGCAAAAATACTGATTGCTTGTTTAGAGTTTTCTGTGGCCCTTGTCTCTGTAGTATCTGTTTTTTCACAGATGGTAATATCACTTATTTTTATTCCCATGTCACAATAGTAAGACCAAAATTTATCTCAAGTTTCCACTGTCCTTGAACACTAAAACACCTTCTAGTTCTTGCATGCTTGTATGTATTCATTGTTCTCAGACATGGAGAATGCACAAAGGGAATATCAGTGGTATTTACAGTTCATTCTAACATCCAGTTTAACTCTGAGTTCACCTGCAACTTTCTGAATTTTGTGAGCTCAAAGCAGACTTTGAAATGGAAAGCATGGTTAAAATGTGGGCAAATGACAGTGGAGTCTATAAAGGAGCACCCTGGACAAGGTTAAGAACATCTGTCATTGCCTTTGCTATACAGAACAGTCAGTCTTGTATCAAACCATAATTACAAATTTCAAAACTGGCATGTGCTGTAATTCACCAAATTCCTATCGAAGTTTGTTTCTTTTGATCAAAAAACCCCATTGAAGTCTAGTAAGATGATGAGCATGATAAACGTGACAGTGGTCACCAGCATGAATACCTCTGTAACCTGGCTGTAACCACATCACGTGGAAAATGGACATCAGTTCTGTGTCCCTGGTGGCAGCTGAATTGCTCACATGCTTTGAATTAAATGCCTAAGGGTCTCCTTTTGAATTAGGACAAGAGGTTGCTGATGAGCCTACCTGTGTATCACATTCTTATCTCAACGAAATCAAGTGTCCACCAAAAGCAAACAAGCAAAACTACTTGAATCCTTTTGTCCTGAAAGGTCCAAAAACTGGAAGCCATTAGTTGGAAGGCTTAGTTGGAAATGTCTGGGAAACAAATAGCATGGCAGCAGATCTAACAATAACCTATAGTGATGGAGTGTCAGCATGTGTACTGCAAAGCAATAAGCCTGAAGATGATGGTAGATTGCTGGACAAAGTGATTGCAAAATTTCAAGAGGACTTTCATGTGTACATATAATGGAATGCCACGTTGGATAGATGTTACAAGAAATTGGTATGTGAGCTAACTGATGGAGTTGGGTGTTCTTTTAACTGTACAAAATTATAAGTATCATGAATTGAGCAGTAGGCATATCAAATAAGTGCGCTGTATGATCATAAGTTCAAAATCGGAATTGTGATGAGACTTCAGTGAGAAGGGGGTTGATTTAAGAGTTCTGATAAAGACTGAAAGGAAAAATACGGAATCTTAAAGCTCGTGTAATTCAATGACAAATTAAGAGTTTGGATTTTTATAAATACACTTCAACAAGAAGTAGGAGGGTTCGTCTTTAAAAGTGATTGAAGTCATTTGTGGAAATGAATGGTTAACAGAAATAACTCACATTCCTCTAAGCGTAAAGACTTTGTTTCTAAAGTTATTGCATTTGACTATGTTTCTTCAGAAGGTATGAAAGACAGGAAATGCTAATGACAGCTACCAATCAAAAATGCCAGGGGTGGTTTACATTGATTGTCTTGGTTGGGTAGAGCTGCACGAAGGTAAACCAACCTGCCCAGAGAGGAAGAGGAGTCATTTTTGGAGGTAGATATCCAAAAGTAAGAGGCAGTAGAAAGGGAAAAAACAATAGGCAAGAAAAGGACTGATATCAAAAGATCCAGTGATAGGTCTGCTTGCCCTTCATCTGAAGGTGGCATGATCTGTACCAAGTAAATGGGAAGTTCTGCCCTTTGTTCACAGAGCGCTGCTCAGTCATTCCTGAACTCTTGCACAGTTCCTGTGGCCCAGGAGCCCAGTGCTGCTTTGGGGGTCGCAGGTTGCTCACTCTGGGATTCCAGATGTGTTAAGAGATAACGGCCCACAATTCATGAATGGCAGTTCCAGAAATTACTTCTAATTTATCATTTGCTGCCCACAGTGTCAATCCATTACCACGCACACTCATACTGTTCAGCAGCAAATCAGTGGAAGAACGCCTGGTGAGCTTACCAGGTAGCCAAGGGCTTGATTGGGGGAAAAAACCCCTTGAAAGCTGCCTGCTTGGAGGATTGCTTCTTTTCAGCCTTCCTTACTCCTCTGTGATCAGCAGAGGCCTTATGCTCGAACCACAGCAGTGTAAAACAGAGAAAGCTGCTTAAAGGAAACATTCTCCGAGGGCTTTCTTTTCCTTTAAAAAAAATCTTGCCTCTGGGAAAACCTGTGTTGCCTAAATGCTCATTTCCTGAGCAGGCTGCAGAGCTGGCTGTTTGAGCAGCCCCTGGGATAGAAGCAAAACAGATGAGAAGGTGCTTTTAGATTTGTTTTGTTTGGGTTTTTTGTTTGCTTTATGGCAAAATGTATCAAGAGTTTTGGTTTCTTGGCTGACTTGTCAGAATTTTTAATGATGCCTGGGACAAAGAAGTCACAATAGTGTAATTGATGCTTATTTTCTACTATTTCTTGAACAATTTTTTTCAGCATTGCAAGACTACTATTGAGAGGAGTCAAAGATGCTTTTCTAGCTTCTGACAGGGACTTGTGTGAGAGGCTGCAAGTACAGGCTCGGCTCAGGTGGTGGCTGCCATTTGTTAGGGAAAGAAAGAACTGTTAAAGGAGGAGAAAGGTATTATGTCATCAGAGAGACACCGAGTCTTACAGATAGCAGTGACTGATGGATGGTCTTCAATAAGGAGAATTGCTCTGTTCTTTGTCAGAGATGTGAAGGTTGTCTAAACTTAAAAAATGCTGTAGCCTGTGTCCTCTGTGTCTACAGATGTGTTTTGCTAATTGACAGTATGATGTTAACTCAAATCAGTATTGATAGTATAGTATTGCATTTGTATTTATAGAGTAACGAGTAAGACCTCTCTGACAAGAGGTCTCAAAAAGAGACATAATCTATAGTATTTTATGAAGATCTAATTTTCTATAAGCCTTGAAGATCTGTAGTGGGTAAGAGCTTGTTATTTGTGCATCACTCTTGTATACCTCTAAGGGGAATTTGAGAATACTTGTTATATGATAAACATGGTAATAGATATTTCATGGAAAAGATTTTTGAATTTGCTCTGGCAGCTTGAAGTTGTGATTATTTTTTATCTGGGTAGCAAAGTCCTGGTAAAGATTGCTGCTCTTGAGCTGTTGTGATTTTGCTAAAATCATTGTTTCCCTGTCTATAGATGTTGCTAATACTTTTAGCCAGCAAAATGTGAGGGTTTGAGAAATGTCTAAGCAGTTTCTTTATGACCAGTTGTGAGCTTAAGCAAAGAAACAACAGTTTTCAGCTAATTTTTGTCTTCTGAAGTGACAGATAACAGGAAGAGTGAAGCCCACTGCAAGGTTTCCTTTCCCCTTTTTGCAGACTTTCTCCATTCCCTACACCTAAGTGCTTATGACAGACTTTTATTTTATGTTTTATATTAAAGAGCGATTTATGATTAAATGTTAATGAAATAGAATTTTCACTGTGCTTTCATTATATTCTACTAGTTTGAACATTTTTCAAAGCAGCACACCAAAACCCACTGTTTTCTATGAATAAATAATAAAAAGCTTGTCTGTACATTATCATTCATGCATTCTCTAGTTGCCCCACTGGTAATTTGTCTGCCAGCATAAAGTGGGCACTTCACATTAAACAGACCTTAACTAAAGCTAAAATTAATGTTACAATTCTATGTAGTTCTTCTTCCCAAATCTATAAAATGAAACCCAGTTGTACAGAAATCCTCACTTCGTCTGGTCACACACAAAAAATCCGGATATCCTACAAGTAAAGGATTTTAAGTGCCTTCTGCATCATTGCCCAAAATGTTCCAGAGAAACCCTATCAGCATTTGAGAGGTGTGTTATAAACACGAGTCTAAAAAGGTGCTATGTTGCAATACAAGTTGTCGGTGAAATTGAAACTAAAAAGCTTAGTAAGGTATTTCTTTTTAAAGAATATGAAATGGAAGGGGAAAGGTAGGTGGCAGTTTATAGGGAATAGAAGGTACTATTTAACTAAGCCTAACGCTGGTTTATAGTGTTGAGGGAAACAACAGTTAATGAAACTGTTATCAAAAAGGGAACAGGGTCAGATCTTTTTGTGCTTGTAAATTAGATCCACATGGAAGTAGCCCTGCTTTCTCTTCAAAGTCCAGGGGAGCTGCAGGGAGCAGTGGTACCCTGGGAGATGAGTTCTTCTAGGAGCTTGTTGCAGAAGACTGAGAAGGCAGATAAACAGCCTTCAGACCTCAGTTCCCTCCCCTCTGATGCTTGACTCAAATAGGGAACAGAACCTGATCTCCATGGAATACCAAATAGGAAGAAAACATGTACTGCTGCTGCAGGCACCCTTTACATTTTTGCCATGTTGCACCTGTTCACAGGGTGTTAAAGCAGAACTTGTAAATTACCCTAAAACGTGAAAGTTAATTTTGAAACTGGCCTCGTGTGCTTTTTATAAAGGTTGCTTTAAAGGCATATATATGTCAGGAGCTATCTCTTGGGGGTAAACTGACTGACATAATGGAGTAAGATAGCTTTTAGGGGACTTTGGTAAGCTGAGGGAAGAAAACAAGATGCTTGTAAAAAAAAGTGTTTTTTCCCCAGATTGCAAAAATGGCTTTTTTCCATCCCGTCTTCAGAACAGAAACATTAGACTGCATACTCCATAGGACAAGGATAGATGTGACATTTATTGATGTCCTAGAAGGTATAGAAAAGGGAGTGAACCATCACAAAGTTTGAAACTTTATAGCAGTACTCAGGCACGGGCAGGAATTCATGCCTTCACATAGGTATAGTCCCTCTAAAATTATCAGTCCTGGGTCTGGCTGAAGTGATACAAGTTCTGCTTTGGAAGAGGGTTGGTGCATTTGAACTGCGGTGCAGACCTTGTAAATGTGGAGGGTGGCTGTGCTGTATAGAAATCTGTGAAAGCTGTTCCATCTTGTCATGATATGTCATTTATACAACCCAGTTAATCTCCCTTCAGTTCTAGTATCTGATTCTTTCTACTGGTTTTCACAGTCACTGTCATCTTAGTTGATTTTATTTGCATTTTTCCCCACCTTTTGTGTCTTCCAGGCTTCACTGGCGTAGTTCCCAATATTCCATGCAGTCATCTTTCTTGCTTTGCCATCACTATATAAGAAGAGATATTGAAAAATTATTGAACTGTTGAAAACATATAGTCTGACTCAAAGATTTTCAAAAGGAAATTCTGTATTTTAGAGTTCATTTCAAGAGTCTGCTGCTGTAAGTTGTAATAATATTGAGAATGAGTCAGCAATCTCACCTTAGAAAACAAAATAAGTAAGGCGACTGCTGCATTTAGGTGTGGTGATAATTCAGTGTGTTTTCTTGTGTGTTTCAACAAAAGAAAAAAAATTACTTGTGTTTCTTTGTTGAAATGGTGAAGCCCTGGGTGTTGTTCCCAGGTATTTAGAAGGACACACCAATACATAACAAACAAAAGGAGCAGAAATGCACTACAAGCATTATAAATTCTGTTAAAGATTAAATCAGTCCAAATGAGTGGATAAAAACAGGAAGAATCTCCTATATGTAGTGATGTAAATACCAAGAGACGCTCCTTTGTGTATAAAGGAAACAGAAAATGTGACTTCCTAACCATTTCCTCCAGTTTGGATTTGGTTTTTGTTTTTTTTTTTTTTTTATTTCATGGGTTTAAAAAAAAAATTTAAAAATTAAGTTCAAGATCCAGATAATTTTTAAAAGATGCACTGTATTATGAATGTCAGAAATTATTCCATTCCATTTAAGAGAAGGGAGCTCCTTGCCCTATTTAGTTCAATTAATAATGAACATTAATGAATTACGTTGTTTATTGCATTTTTTATTTTGTATGTCCAGCACTTGAGCAGACAGGTGGAAACAGTCTGGCTGTATTTTACTGACAAATTTCTCTGTGTATAAAGCACAACTGATATGAGGGCCAATTAGATAAGTGAATTGTTTTTCTGTAGTATATCTTCTGCTATTTTTGTGTTTGTTCTTATAACAAATAAGCATTGTTTACCTGCCTTCCTGGAACAGCAGATCGTGTTTCTTTGTACAAGGAATTAAGAGAATTAAGCATTTGAGCAGTAAGTCCCTTTGCTTAGGGAGGCTGGTGTTTAGACAAGGTTATGGCAGGATACAGAGCAGTCTGGAGGCAAAACACTGTAGATGTAACTATTCTGGTAGAAGAACTAAATTGAAATGGGGACACTACTGCTAATTCATGTGTAATTACATTTCTTTGTTGTTAAAAATTAAATCATGGGCAATAGGAAAGTTTGAGCCTGAAACTGTGTTTTGAAGAAAATTTGAGCTGATGCCTTTCCAAAACCTTTGGAGATTGCCAGAACATAGTTACTAGGAGGTGTTGCCTGATGGACACATTCATCTGCTTTTATTGTCTAACTTTTCTGTGAGTTTATCAGCATCTTTCATCATGTAGGTTATGTATAAAATATCCCCTACTACAAAGTTTTACTCCTTTTCCACCCTTCTCTCACACTCTTCTCTCCAGTAAACTGCAGTTTGAGGGAAAGATCACCATGCCCTGTTCTTTCCTGAGCAACCTCTGGGTCAGTCCTTGCCTGCTCTTTGGGGCTGGCATTTGAATCTGCACAAAAATCTTTACGGTTCATCATACCCAGTGTGATCAGTACTGTAGGACCAGAAGCCCTCAGCCCTCCTCACAGAAATAATTCTGCAGGAGCCTCAGCGTGGATACAGGTTGGAAGGACTTAGTACCTTAAAAACTACGTTGATCTGCAGCATGAGAGCAGCCTGCAGCATTTTCCCCCAGAGGACATTTTTAAATGCTTTTATGTTTCACATAGTGATTATTCATAGAAGGGGGAGGTCCCGTGGTGTAAAGGAGAGCACTCTGGACTCTGAATCCCAAGGACCTGAGTTCGAGTCTCAGTGGGGACCATCCCCTGGCAGTTCAATGCCTCCCTGCCATCCCATCCCGTCACATCTCGGATGCTCAGCAGGGTCAGCCCCGGTTAGTACCGGGTGCTGTGACAGTCCCGAGGACTTCCCTGTCACTGTCCAGGCTCGCTCGGACATGGCAGATGGACCTTAGGGCTTAAGCGGTGGGGCCAGTTCTGCGCACGCTGTGCCTCACCTAAAACATCCCCTGCGCAGGCTGGAAGGGCACAGCCACGTGGGGAGAGCCCTTCCCAAGTCTGCGTTCGTGAAGTCTGGCCATGCATACATATATACATACATATTCATAGAAGGGTAGAATGGTTTGGGTTGGAACAGACCTTAAAGCTCACTGAGTTCCAACCCTCCTGCTGTGGGCAGGGATGCCACCCACTAGACCAGCATGCCTTGCCCAACCCAGCAGACCTTGAACACTTCCAGGATGGGGCATCCACAACTTCTCTGTGTTCCAGTGTCTCACCACCCTCAGAGTAAAGAACTTACCAGTTATCCCGGCGGCACTCCCAGCGCTGTTGTTCGACTCAGCCTTGGCCAGCAGTGGGTCCATCTTGGAGCTGGCTGGCACTGACTCCATCAGACATAAGGGAAGCTTCTGGTACCTTCTCACAGGAGCCATCCCTGTTGTCCCCTGCTACCAAAACCTTGCCACACAAGCACAATACACCCTCTTTTTGCTCTTCTCCATCAGTGTGATGGATCTAGTTTGGATTCCGGTTGTTTGCACTTCTGCTCTGGGCTCTTAAGTTCATCTTTCCATTGCTCAGATGGTTTATCAACTGCCTGTTTCTCTGGTGTTTTTCCCTCCCTTGTGCCCCATTGTACTGGTCTGTACCTCAAACACTGGTGTGGCGCCCAAGTCTGACATCCTTTGTACAGGCCTTAACATCCAAAATGATGGTTTTAGCTTTTGCTTTCATAGCTCAGCCCAGGCTCGGAGTGTGTGTTGTCTTTATTATATTTGTGGGATTTATTGTTATTTCACTACAAATACAATTTTGTTTTAGTTCCGTGATTACCCTGGAAAGTTAGAGAATTGGGTTAAGAATTAAAAGGCTTTCAAAGCATCCTTGTCCTGAAGCAACTCTGCTGGGCATGAATAACAGATGGATTGGTTTTCAGTCAAAATGAATCAGCTGACATGAGCTTCTGTAAGGTCACATTTCTCCCCTCAAGTTATACAAGAATTCAGGTTACCTCAAATCAGGGATTATAGACCTCTGAAATTACAGATCCTGTTGGAACCTTGTGCAAAGATCGAAATGTATGGGATTCTATGTTAGAGAGGATGTACTTTGTCTCTAGTTTGTATGCACTTAGCATGACACTGGGTTGATTAGATGGTTTCCTGGAGCTGCAATTTAGTTCTTCAGGGTCTGACCATGTAATTTTTTTTTTAAAAATATGATGTGCAGTAAGAAGTTGTACTGGTATTTATCATTGTTGATTCACAGTAATTCCAGACTGGAGGTAGATATTTAGAGAAGATATCACCCAACTGAAGATTCTGAGCTTCATTTTTTAAATGTTTTTCTTTTCTTTCCCTTATATATCAGTCCATGATAATTATGTGTATAATGTTATTTTCATGTGTGTTATTGTTAGACCTTGTACAGGCACAAGGTTATAGTTTTCTTAATAAATACCTCTACGTTGTACCGTGGCATAATGAGCCATCACTTTTCTTTCAGTATAAATCTTCTGGAAGGACCGTAAATTAATAGGTGGTCTTAAGTAGCTTTTCTTTTTCCTCAATGTGACGATTTAAAGGATGATAGGATTTTTTTTTTTACTTTCTTTAAAAAAGCACTCACTTTACAAGTGGAAGACTTTCCTTTTTACTTCTGATGATTTCAGAGTCCCAAATCTGCTCAGATTAGACTAATCTGGACTTCCAATTTGATGTCTTTGACACTGCTCATTGCATGTCTTCACTCAGCTTTTTTGCCTCTCTTTCATCAATGCAATGTCTTATTCCTACCCAGTGGCTTGCAGGAGAAGGCTGAAGGAGCTCCATTGAACTCTTTCAGAAGTTTGGCCTTATATTTTGAGTTATGTTCTCTCTTTAACATCTGGCCAGTGTGAAATTTTAAAGTTCAGTGTTTTCACTGGGGTGTTGAGCATTCCCTTACCTGGTTTCCTGCATATCTATTGTTTTTCACCAGCAGGAAGTCCAGGAATGCTGGGAGGTAAGTGCTGGTCTGCAACCTACTTGGCTTTGCGTGAACCCCATGTGCCAAATTTTTAGTGTGTGCCGTGATCAATGAAGTCTATTTGCTGTGGTGAGTGGGATAGCTGCTTCCAGGACTTCTCTTCTAAGAGACCTGCAAACAGGCTGGGAAGGCAGTGAGGAAAAATGACAGCCGTGAGGTCAATCCCGCAGCTTTGGCAGCCAGTGTGTGAAAGGGTCCTGTGGCAGCATTGGTGATGATGCTTTGATATTAATCTTGAATCCCTCCAGGATGCTCTGGATGGTTAAACTGATGGTGGTGATGTTGTTCATGGTACTGCCAAGGGAAGGTAACGGGACACCTTTGGAGCCTCTGGTAGAACTGCTTCAGGATCTCGTGCTTTTATTTCTGAAACAGAGAACATCAGGAGGTCTCAGGAGAAATTAGGCAAGATAATGTGATTGTTGAAAAATTAACACAAGTTGCAGCTGTATGATAAAAGCTTTAAAAAGTTTTTTCAAACCATATAAAGTAAACAGAAAAACTAAAAGCAGCTCCCCAGGCAGGACTGAAATAGATGCATTGTATCTGCTGAGGCTTAGTGCTGTGTTATTCAGCATAATTTGAAAGTTGAAGTTACTTTAAAATTTATAGTGGTTTCTAAAAAATTCTTGAAAAACAGCTTCATATTCTGTTTCCTGAAAGTGCAAAAGTTCCGCTAAGTACAGTAGGTTTCCTTGTTTTCATGTGTTAATTCTGGTATTCTAAAAGTGTGCAAATGGCATTTGTCTTTGGATTTACAAAAACTCTAGATATTCAGAGTTTGAATTATTTAAACTCCCACAACACATGCACTTTTGCTTTTCAAGCTTGAGTTATAATTTAATTAAAAACTTCTGGTGCATTGCTAGCTATTTAAATATTAAAATGTTCCATGGATCACTTTCGATTATCTACCGTCATGAAATTCCTGAAGATGTCAGATTTTTAAGATTCCCAAAGTTGCACTTGGAATTGTCTGTTGATGCAAAGGGGACTGTGATAATTACATACATCCATTAGTATCAGCAGAGGAGATAAACTTTGGGGAGGCTTAATGGGCATGTCTCAGTGACAGCTAGCAAAGAACATTTGGCATGATTAAGGATGGATTTGAATGTACTTGAAAATATACTCTCATTATGGACGCCCAGTGGAAGTTGCACTACAAATGTTAAATTCCCCAGAAGAAGAGTTGTGTGGCAGGGAAGCTTTGAAATCCACTGTGGCCGTCATCCAAATTACTCTCTTCTCTTTGTGTCTTTCCGCTGTCAGATTCACTTTGTGATGCCCAACTTGGCTCCCTGCATCTCTGAAAAGAGGCAACCTGTTGGTTTCTGTGTTTCAGATTGTCCGGAGATACATCAAGGACTGGCTGGAAAGGAAGAAGCCTCCATTTGGTGCTATCAGCAGCTGTGTGCTCCTGATGATCATCTACACAACGTTCTGCGATACTTTTGCCAATCCAAATATTGACCTGGATAAATTTAGCTTGATTATCATAGTGTTCATAAGTAAGTTCAGCCTTAAAGAATCTCTTCTCTCTGTGTTTCAGGTGTGTAATGAGCTATATGTACTGGTGGAGCTGTGGAGATAATGGCATAGGACTAGAGCTTGCACTTTTAAAGCATCTAGTAAACCAGATTGCCAGAATTCTGAGGGGCTGGATGCTTTTATGGGATGTAGTAAGCATTTAGAGAAGGATGAACCCTGCTATTTAAGTGTGCCTGAGATTGCCCAGGGGCCCTTCCTTTTTAAAGGGGCAAAGTATTATTTTACAAGCATTTATTGCTGTCCTGTTTTGCCTCCTTTGTTATTAAACAGCCTTAAATACACAGCTGTTACATTCCAAACAGAAAGGAAATATTTGGGTTTGAACTGTTAGTCTGAAGCACTATTATAGTTTTTAAACAGCTCTTCCATAGAATATTATAAACCTAGAAACTGGCTGGGAGTCTGAATGTGTTGATATGTTTCTGTTTCTGTGGATGAACTCATTCCTTACAGAGTTTGTTTTAGAAGCACTCTAGTCATTCAGCCTGAAATAACATCCACATGAGAATAGCCTGCTGGTATCCTTGGCATCAGTTAAAAATACACTTGCAGATCACCCCCTCCCTGGGAAAGGCAGTGGTGTACAGGCACTGTCTCCTCTCCCAGCAGGGAATTCCCATCTCGCTTTAGACTGTCCAGAGACAGGAGTTTCAATTTGCATGGAGAAGGGGTAACTATAGTATACTTCAGTACAAATCACATCTCATACTCTTAAACTCTGAGATTTCAAGAAATCAGTGCACCACCTACCTTGAAGTGTGTGTGTTTGCACATGCTTCTGCCTAATAAAAATAATGTATTTTCTACAAATCCAACCTTCACAGAAGGCAGTTGGAAATTTACCCCTGCCCTTTGTGCATCAGCTCTTAATTCTATCCTAATTGTGGCATTTTATGGGATTATAAAACACCTCAAGTGTGTAAAATAAGACATGGAATGTAAATGACACTGTATAAATACTTTATTCTGAAAGCAAAGAAGTAGGAAGCATTGCTATGGAGCTTTTTTCCAAAATGGGTGAAATACTACTTTGCACAGGTACCTGAGAAGGACCACATCCCAGATGCACTTAAATCAGTGCAGAGTTGTCAGCAACAAAGAATAACATGGAAATTTTCAACTCTGACTTAACACGCAGAGAAACTCAGAGTGAAATAATTTTATAGTGCTGTTGTCTTGGGTTGAGCTGGCAAAATGCCAACTGCCCAAGTACAGAGAAAAAAGGGTTCCTCCTCCCCCCAACCAGCCAAAGGGAGAAAGGAGAGGGAGAGGAAAAAAAAACTCAAACCAGGTTTATGCTGAAACTAACTACATGTATTTAGACAGAAAAGAGAAAATTAAGAGAAAACTACAATATAACACACACTTATACAAGTTAAATATAACTTCCCACTCCCCAATAAGCACAGATTTTACCATTCTGACTACAAATCATTCTAAAGAAGTCAATTCCCCAAAGACAGACTTAAGCAAAGAGAAGAACTAAGAACAAACATTTTACTTCCCTAAGATAACATGATGGTGAGCCGGTGCTGTGGGCTTGGGCCTCCCCGTCCCTCCTGGGACAGCACGGTGTGTCCTGCTGGAGCAACAGCTACGAAGCAATTCCCCAAGCCACTCCCACACACTGGATTTTACCCCTTTTGAGATGATGTAGTATGGTATGGAATACAATATTACTGGCTAAAAGAAGTCAGCTGTTAGCTAGCTCAGCCCAGCTCAAGTCAGCTGACAATTCTAGGCCTAATCTGAACTTTAAAGCCTAAATTTAGGCCCACCTGGCTAAACACCCTGACAGCTGTACTGACCACTAGCTTGAAAGAAAATGTTCTTTTTTAGTTTAAAAAGACATGTTCTTTCTTGAACAGTTGGTGTAGAGTGGTTGCTTCTGTTGCCCTCTTTGGTCTTTATTTCTGTTTCAGAAAGACAACTCTGCACTTGTGCCATGTGTAATTACATGTACCATTTGCCGTGTAATGCACTGAAAATTACTGTGTATACATTTACATTGCCAATGTGAATAACTGGAATTTCTTAGTAAGAGTATTAGCATAAGCATTGTAACAGCTTCAAATATATTAGACAACTGGGATTTTTTTTCCTAAAATATTTATTAAACCAATAACTGAGGAAGTTAAGAGATGGATATGCACATTGTATTCTAGAAGAAGTTTCTATATCACCTCTGGATGTGTTGGCTGGATGCAGGTATTGTGTCACACCAGGAAGTGAAATTAGCATGAGGAGTTTGAGATGAAACTGCATTTTTTAGTCTGCTGATTAGTACTTTTGTGTAAGTTTTATGGAAATATGCACAATATGCACAAGGCAAAATAGGCATAAGGAATAATTGGTAGCAAAACATGTTTACTGCTTTACAAAATTGTATGTATTAAGGGACTGGTGTTTTCTGTGCTTATTAAACTAATGTACTTAGTTGCAAAAAAATTGTAATTCAGGAATTTCTTAGTTCATGAAGGGAGAATTAAGTGCATGCTGAGGTGACATTTATACATTCTGGGAAATGTATGTAAGAGAATAGAAAATGTCACTGGTAATAGCTAATATCCCTGCCACGTTTCCCAGTTGTAAACTGGGGTCAAAATCAAATGTGTTGTCTTGACTTGCACTACCCCACTGGGACATGTTCGCCTTATTGCATTCCAGAGTTCTGCATGGGAAAGGGAGAGGACCCACCCCAGATCCTGCTGCGAGTAAAAGCCCTTCCCTGTAACCCACAAACACACAGAAAAGGGCTGTGCAGGTCACAGGGTTTCTACTCCAGCCCTGTGGGGAATTCCTGGGCTCGGTCTCTGCAGTCCCAGCTGCACAATGGGGAAGCCACCGGCTTCTCCCCATATCTCCACTGTCCAGGGTGGGCTCTGTGCATCCCACAGCCCCTGGGGGTGTCAGCAGAGCTGGCAGAGAGGAGAGCTCCCCCAGGACACACGAAACCATCCACACTTTACAAAGCTGAATGAGCTTGCTTTGTCTGCTGTGTGTGCTGCCCAGTTCAGGAGTTAGTCTTTGTCTCAGAGAGGATTAAAACATGTGTGATGATCTTCTCTTACTCTCCCCATGAATGATCATAATTAATATACCCATGGTTGAGAGTATTTATTTTGATGGTGCTTACACACTGTACTTCCTCCTGTAAAATGGAAAGTCTAAATACCCAGCAACCAAAGCATGTCTGACAGATTTTATGTTGTCAACCCATCAAACAAAGCTAGTGCAAAGGATGTGCAGCATTGCACTGGTGACCTTTCCTACCATTCACTGTGTCCAGAAATGCTTGATTCAGAAGAGTTAGTCCAGGAAGAACTTGTGCAGCCACAACATTATCTCTGGCTTTCCTGGATGTAATGATGCGTGTTGTTCTTCTAGGCAGTCTTTAAAGATTGTCCATCATTGGATTTATCTGGACTAGACTTGGTCCAGCATAGCTTCTGGCCTGTACTATGGGGACAAAAGACATGTGCACAGCAATTGCAATTGTGCTCTAATTTTAATTTGTTTCTCTTTCAGTATTTTCCATTCAGATGAGCTTCATGGTTTTGACTTTCCTCTTTTCCACAAGGTAATTGAATGAGCTGAATGACAACCTCTGAATATTTGTTTTGTGTGATATCTTTAGTTTGGGTGTTAAAGTCTATGCAAATGTGTAAAGAAGACACGTTTCTGAATAGGGGTGACCTCATTTTGGTATTTCATATTGTCCTTACTGCATTTTCTCTGTTAGAGTTTCATAGGCTGAGAGAGCAGGACCTGAATTCTGTCCTTTCTCATGTGTTAATTACAGAGTTGTTAAATCTCAATCAATCACTGCTATACCTCAGCCACTGAAAAAAATGGATTTGCACAGATGTCACTGAAGGTATAATTTGCCCTGCAGACATGCTGATGACATATGAGAGAGAGAACTCAGTTTGACTTTTTACATCTCAAGATGCATTTGCTGGCCTGGCAATTCACTCTTCTCTGTATATGTCAAATTTGTTCCATTTATGTGGTGTTTCCTGAGCTAATGTTTGGTAGAGCTATTTTTTTTTTCTTTTTAAATATCAAATAGGAAGGACTGTTGTACATTCACTTCTCAAAAAGTAGTACTGTGAGAATGGTATTACCAGTGGCTCAGTGTATTACTTGAGCTGGTTGGAGGAGATAAGCTTGTGAGCAAAAGAGCAGTAACATTCATACCTTGCTTTGTCGAGTTGTCCCCTTACTTAGTTTTACTGGAGTGTTTGTCTTAGTAGCACTCTGCTGAATGAAAGGGCCATAATCCAGACATATGCTTTATATATATTATACAATATCTGTAAAGGAGAATCACAAATAAGAGTGTGATGTCTTAGAGCTACTTGGGCTTTTTTAGTGCCACAAGAAAATTTTTCTGTGACAAGATCATATCCTGACCTTAAAAGGCACTTTTAAATAAGCTTTGAACTGCTAGACATAACCTGGGGGGAAGTTATGTCCCAACTGTGAAATCTAAAATGCCATAAGTAGTAATCAACTCAACTCAGTATGGGGGATATTTAGGATCTCATAAAATTACTCCTAATGTGGACCAAAGGGTGATCCATTGGCCGGTCATATCTCTCTCTCTCTATGTCATTTTCCTGCCCTTCCTGGCCTTAGTCCCAGTGTTTAAACTCTTAGGATGCAGTTTTTCTCTGAAGTAGAAGCTAACTCCATATTCTAAGCAGTGCTCATAGTGTAGACTCCATATACTGTCTAAACTGAGCATTTTATTAATATTACCTACAAGGAAAAGAAATTGTAGGTCATTCTCTCTTTTTTTTTTTTTTTTTTCACAGAGGCAAGCTGGCCACTGCTGTGATACAGCATGAGCTTGGCTGGAATAAAGTTGTGTCCTACATACCATGTGTTCAAAATCCCTTTCCCTCACATGGGAGCATATTCATTAGGGAGTTTGCCACAACCGAGAAACAATTCTGCTTAAAAAAAAACCAAATCAAACAGTACTCTTCATTTATGGGTAGAATTATTTCTGTCACTAGACCTGATCAAAGTGATGTGAATGTGTATATAGATCCTCAAAGTAATATATTTGATCGATGTTGTTTTAAGAAGGTTTTTGTTATCAGAGGTTAATAAAACTTTTTTTATTTTCTAGGAATAACTCTACTTTCACACCAGCAGACACGGTGGCTATCGTTTTCTGTTCCACACACAAATCCCTCACCCTGGGTAAGTCAGGAGATAAGCTTGTGCGCAAAATAGCAGTAACGTTCATACATTGCTTTGTTGAGAAAAATAAGGGTTTAGTCTCTGCTTTTTCTGCATAAATGGTTTTAATTTTAGTGTGACAAGTAATGCTACCAGTGTGATACTAATAGTAGGGTAATATTCTCGCACAGATAACACAAATGCTTATTACAAGGCAGAGAACATAGTCTTCTCAGCTGAGATTTTAGTGGTTATAGAGTAAGACCATCTTATTTGTGGAAGCTGGATTTTTCTTTCTGTTCTTTTTCTATTCTGTTGTCTAACTCGATATTGATAAAAGTTCAGATTTGTTACTGAGAAGATTGTAAGGTGTATCTGCTCACTTTCACAATAAAATCTTACACCTAAAATCTGGGATGTACAAGTGAATATCAAAGGATACAGTGTATTCAGAAATCACAAATACACAATACTCTTGCATAACATGAGCAAAGTATAAGTGTCTAAGTCTGCAGATATTTTGGATAGTTATATTTCTTAGCACTCATTTATCATAACGTCCTTGAGATTTTGACACTTATGACCCCTTAGTGATAATAAGATGTTCTGATGGATATTCACAAAATACTGTTACATCAGATACACTTACAGCCACTTGCTACTGATTCATCCATTATGTTCAGTTGAAACAACTAGAATATTTTCAAAATATGAAAACAAACATTTAGTAAAGCATATATGTCTGAATATATTCCTTTTCAAGACTGCATCTGTCAAAGACAAACACAGCTAGTGTAAATAACAAAGGTAAGAACTCACCTGACACAGAGGAAGAGCAAACTGGGACTTGGTTGAGTTGTTTTCCAAGCCAGTTTGATACAGCAAAACTCACCTCAGGGTTCTTTGCTTCAGCCAGGCCTGTGCTGCAGAACTGTTAGCAAGTGCCCTTCAAAGTCTGTGGGAAGCGAAGGAGTTCCTGGAAGACAAGTCAAACATAATGCCTCTTTTTCACAGTGGAAACAAGGAGGGGACGAGGAATTATAGATCAGTGAGTTTAACTTCATTTTGTAGAAAACTGCTGAAACAAATACTTAAGTTATTTTAACAGCGTAGGAAGAACAAGGAAATGAGTAACAGCCCTGTAGCTTACTCAAATACATATCATACTAAACTAACCTAGTTTCTCTTCACACGAGGTCCTGTGGGTTGCAGAGAAGTAGCAAAAGTTGTATGGCTTGAGAGTGTTACAGCTTTTGACATTTGCACCGTGTTTTGGGCCATACAATTCAAAAATTATATGGACTAACTGGATAGAGATCAGAGGAGAGTGCCATGAATGACTAGACCTCAAAAATGTGTGCCCAGAGGAAGACTGAAAAAATCTGGATTGTTGAGAGAAGACAGCTGCAAATACAGGAGTGATCTTCAAATGCATTAAAGGTTAATGCAAAGAAGGAAGAAAGTAACTCTGTCATGGTGGACTTGGTAAAGGGAAGGACTTTGTTACAGTGATGATGATTTAACCATCAGGGAAACCTGTCTAACACAAACCAGTTTAGATTTGGACCATGTTGCCTATTGATGTTTTCAATCTCCTATCATTGCAGACAAGCCTCAGATGGAAATTAAATAGAGTCGATCTTGCCTTGAAGCAGAATGTAGATTAAATGACATTAGGTTTTCCCACCAAACTGAAGCTTCCACTAATAAGTGAGCTTGTATTAAGGACAGTTCCACTTGTCTTTGTAGAAAACCACTGCACATGTAAGTCCTAACATGCTGCTATGCTTGGTGTTTAGAGGTGTGTATAAACTTAGACATTACTGTGATACTGTAGAATCAAAACTGGAGAAGCCAGTTGTGTTCAACAGCACAAATGTATAAGTTTCCCTTTCCCTCTCCAGTGGAAATAGTTTTATATATGGTCTTTTGAGTATTTCTGCAGAAAATAAGCGCAAAGCCTTTTATAAATATTTAAGTCCTGAAGGGGCTTTTCATCACCCAGGAACAAAAGAGGACTGTTCATTTCTTTTACTCACTCTACCAAACATCCTCATGCAGCCTGTCTTGACCTGGACTCTATGCACAGAGCTGAGTCAACTCTCCTTTTTTCTGCTGCTGCACTCTCCATTTCTTATTTTATTTTCTCCTTTAGAAGAATTTAGTTTGAGGTTTGTAGCTCCCTTGACTTTTTGGCTCACATTTTCCCAATTCTGAGTTACTGCTCTTGTTAGCATAGCCCCTTGAGTCAGGTTTTGTATTTTGCAGCCTTCTATGCCCAGGCACACCAGCAAAAATACTTTGGCCACCTTGACTTCAAGGACTCCTGCAGCTTCTCCCCAGCCATACATACTTTTTTCCCCTAATACAGATGCCTTGTGACTATGTTGAAATGAAACAGGTGGGTGGTGGAATGCAGTACTTTGGGGCTGTTTCCTGGCTACAAACTTTTCTGTTTGTCAGCTTCAGGATACACTGCTTTACAGTCATCCTGGAAGAGGGATGGGGAAATGCTCAGTCCCTGGGAGCCCATCCTTGGTAAGCCTGAGCTCCCTGGCACTCCTGTGTGCACCCCTACACTGTGTGTGTGCTGCATAGGTGTGCCTGCTGTGTATCAGGTTCAAGCTGCCTGGTTTGAGGACCATTGGTACTTTACTCTAGTGTTAGCACCAGTTAGTTCCAGATAAGGTAGAGCTGTATAAAAACACATTTCTATGAAAATAAGGAGAATCAGGTTTTACAAAGCTGCACAGTGATGAGCTGTGCCCCTGAGCTGATGATGTGAACAGGAATGTTAACCAGAGCAGGCAGCGTTTTTAACTTCACTGAAGGTGGAAGCAGGGTAGGTCTGATTTGTTTTTAAGCATTAGCCATTTCTGAATGACACTTGAATTTTTCCACAGAACACTCTTGTCCACCCTGATCTTAGCAGCAACAAGACAGACATAGGCATTTTGGCCCTTACCCTTTTGTTGTTCTGGCACATTTCTGCTTGTCCCTAGTGTAGTATAAACTATGCAACGAGAGTTCTTCACTTATAGTGAGAGCTTTTTCCTCTGCCTCTGTCATTACAATGCCTGAAAGCACAGACGCAGCTCAGGGTCTCATTTCACATCCGTGGTGGTGCTCTGCTTTGTTTGTCTTCAACATTCTAGTGGCAGTGTCTAAATGACCCCCCAACACTTGTTCTTTCGCTTTGAAACTGATTTCTCTCAGCTTGGCAGGTGAAATTCCAAATAGGTACGTCTGGCCCATTCCCTGGGGAGCTCAGAATGGCACCGACTAAAGTGGGAGAAGAGCTGACAGCTTTAAAGCTTTAGAAGTGGTAATAGGAGAGCCATGAGAAGACTTTTGTAAGTCACTTTCTCCCTCACCATATTATGAAACCAGCTAATTCCCATGCAGTGCATGCTCAGGAGGCCAACTGCCACTTCCACTGTTGAATCCCTGAATAAGCGCTTGCTCTGCACGGAGATGAGTGCTGTTCCCATATGCTGGGTTTTATTTTGTAGACAGAAGAGTTGACACACTTTTTGTCTCAAAGATCAGAGTGCAGGGCGTGTTTGTGTAAGGACAAATTACACTGGGTAGGTGCCTCTGTTCCTTAGTTAAGAACAAACACAAGCTGTATTTCTGCATAGAGGTGGGTACTTTGGCAGGTTTTTCAATATAGGGCATCACACGTGCAGAAAAACTAATGTTTGTTTGTATTTCACCTAATGAGTGAAGCAGGATATAAACTTACAAGGAGCAAAGATAAATACAGAATTCACAATGCCCTCTGGCATTTTCACCCACACTTTGTTCTCTTTCTCCCCTCCCTGCTCACATGCATGCACAGGACATGTGAGCACACACATATGCAGACAGTTGATGCATGGCTTTTATTAGTGCATTTGCCATTGATTGATTAGTACTTAGTATTAGTACTTCTTCTATTGATTGATTGCAGATGAAGTGACTATTTGACCTTTAATTATGAGCCTTGCTATTGAAAATGACATTGAGCTATGGCTTCACATAATCCATCTGGAAAGCCCGACATGATGCCATTCCCTGGAGTTCATTCAGTGAGAAGAGAAGAGGCCTCAAGGAAGTGCAAAGCTATCACTGTGGCTCATTTAAAAAAATACTGCAGTTGTTGCTTGCACTTACACAAAAGTTGCAGCCAAATATGGAACGTTGTTTTATTTTTTTCAGAGTGTGAATTGCTAGCTAGAAATTACAACTCCAAAAGTAAAATGCAGGATTGTCAAAAATATATTCACTTTAATTCTTGGTATTTACTATGTGAAATAATTTTACCAGCAGATATCAGAGTACTGCTGCCTATTTTGCCTACAAGGGCAAATATTAATGTGATAGGTATGATGAGCAGCAGATGGGCAAAACAAAACAAAACAAAGCAATAAAAATAACACCACCTTGTAATAAAATTAGGGTATTGTTTGTGATGGAGAGTGCATTTTTCCTCATTTGGATTTAGCAACGTAGCAGTTCTTTCACCATGGAATTCTGAAAGTAATGCAATCAAAGTTCCGAGGCTACAAAATACTTTCAGGAAAGAATAGAGTTCATTTTAGAAATAAAAACCAAAGCACTAACTTTCTTTGGTATTGTTTTAATTTAATTCAATTTGATTTTTAAATACTCAGCTTGTTACTGCACGAGTAGACAACTGATAGTATTTGAAAAACTCTTAAAAGCCTGGTGTAGTGCACAAGTAGGGTCAGAGAGAACTCAGTTGTCTGCGAGGGGCTCATCCAGGCTATTGGTCAATCAGCCTGTGCCTTCCCCTGAGCTGCAGCTGCACCGTGTGACAGTGCATCGTGCTCACTTACAGCTCCAAGCTGCCCACAGCTACCTAGAGTTTGCTCCTGCTTTCTACAGATAGCTCCTCATAAGATTTTTCAGGATAAATAGTATACTGAAATGCTGTACTAATGAAGTGCAGGCTCTTATTGTGTGGTGATAATCACCTTTCTCCTTTAAATACAAAATGCCAAAATGTTCTAAATTGTGTTAAGATAAAAGGTGGATAATGCTGATTTTAAAAAGGAGGCATCTCTTAATTATTCTGTAATAGAAAGTGAGATGGCAAATTCGGGTGCATTACCCTAAGTGAGTATTCAGGCTATTCTGTGGCATTTTTGAAATGTGGTAGTTTTTCTCTGCTCCTGGCAAAGAATTGTCCTCTGAGGCGGTTATTCATCAAGGTACTAATTGTCACTAGCTGTAAAAGTGTGAATAATTCCTCTGGCTTTTACATAAAGATCTAGAAAATAGTCCTAGTTAATTTCTCTCAGAAAGTTTTCAAGAGTAACACTTTTAATGCTGTCTCTTACTTTAAAAGTTTTCCTAGGATTGTTGAACAGGAGTTGTCACTGCTGGCATCCCATTGTATTTCTTGGTGTTATTAGTACTTGAATTTGCATATTATATATTTTACAGACTTTCAATCTCATTGCTTCCCCAGATGTATGATAGGGTGATGTAGTAGAAATTGTCTGGCTACTCCTCTGCCTAGAATTGGTGGGAGCTGTCCCTTGGGGCAGAAGCAAAGCTGATGGGATGAGTATGCTTCAAAGAAGAAATGTCTTCTGAAGGCCATGCCTGGACCCCTCACCACTGCCAGAGCTGGAAAAATTCTCTCATTCCTGCTTCTGAGATCTCTCAGAAGTGGGCTTAGTGCCTGCTAGAACCTTTCATAGGTTTTGATACAGGGATTCTTTGGGTCAAAATGAAGGCCTTTTTCTCATCACTTCAGTCTTTGCCCAGCATTTGTTTTTAAGGAGCATTAACTGATTGGCTGGGCCACTCAGCTCTGTCTCTGGAAAATAGGAACCAAGGGATTTGTGTTACATGAGATGTACACTGGGGAGAGCAGAAGCACCTGGATCTACTTCCCTGATTTTAGCATCTTTCTTTTGCAGGACAACTTGAGGGCGGATGGATCACATTTCCTACCTCAGCAGTCTTCTAGAACCAGCATTTGGTTCTTACCAAACAGTATTATTATTAGTCAGGTTATTACCAAGTAATTGGCATGTATTCTTTCTCAGTAGACCCCTAAAAATGCCTGGGAAATGCTGTTACCTATTTCCAACACGGCTGCAAAACCATAATTATATATATAACCTATATAAGATGTTATGTAGATATTTTTATATAGATACATATCAGAGTATTAGCAAACTGAAATACAGACAGAGGATTTCTGTAACTTGGGATAGGATGAGTGTTCTGCACAGACATATCTCCCCCGATCTGAGATGCCATCTTGCATGTCTAAGCATTTCTGTAACTGACTCCACTGTAATAATGCAGCACTTACTTGGGGGGGATGTTTTCACAAGAAGTCAGACTGACTCTTTTGGGCAGGCTGGGGTCGCTGGGATAGTCCATGCCAGAGCATCTCTTGTTTTTCTTATTACTCACAGGTGGCTGGCCATGCAGCCTGTTTGCCTCCCCCACCCCATCCCACCCCACTGTGCTTCCAGGAGGGAACTGTGCTGGCACAGGGCAGCCTGAACGTAGGAAATGGCTTAGTCCAGGGAGTTACAGCGGCATAGGACACTCCTTTGGTTTTTAACCACTAGTATCACAGTCTAGTAAATCTAATCTGTTGCAGTTTACTCAATTTTGACCTCTCTGTGATTCCAGAAGGGGAAATACTGGAGTAAATCAAGGAATCTCCTTTCCTTTCTGACCTGAAACATATGTTTCTTTGATTAGACTTAGGATGCAGCAAGAAATTCTGTACCAGCTCCCAGGGCTTCCTTTTCATCTGTATAGGTTTTTTATTAATATTTAGAAAGTTTGCCTCCAGCAGTACTAAAATGTGCATCAGAGGACAACAGTTGTTTACTGTGTTTGAACTGAAGAATCTCACCCAGGAGATCTCATTCACTTGAAGTTTACATCTCTCAATCTCGACTTGCAGAAAGAGATCGATGAATAACAATTGTCATTTCAGAGTTGCACCTCTCCAATTATTTATTTGGTTGTGTGTCTTTCCAGATGTACATGTAATTGGATCAGACACTAAAAACCAGATTACAGGTTTTTAATGACAGCAAGCTCGTACCTCTTTATAATGAAATAAAAAAAGTAAACACACATATCCGTCTGTAAAATGATAATGACACAGGAGGTCTCCCTCCCCACCAAAACCAGTTAAAGTTAATTTATCTACTTTAAGAAACTACATTATATTCAGCAGACAGCTGACAGGTTACCCTTGGGAAGATCCATGTTTGGACATGACTCAAGATTTATTTTTTTTACCTCAAGCTGGGAGAGGCTACAAGTGCCACCCATACTAAAGCTGGTGAGTATTGAAGATGATGTTGAGTCTCCCTGAGAGAGTTGCATCTACATTTGCTGCTCTCAGTGCACCTTCTGGCAGCCAGTCTGAGCTGCTGACTCCAGACACTTCCAAAGCAGTGGGTGCAAAGATGTGAAAAATCAACAGCAGCCACAAAATTTAGAAATCTCCTGTTGCAAGACAGTTTGTGAGTCTGGAAAAGGGATCCACATCTAAGAGCTGCCATGACCACTGCAAGCACGTGAGTCCACAGAGTTTTAGAACAGGAAACAGCATCCCTCATTATTTTTAGGTAGGGAGCTGTTTTCTGAAAATGCCTTCCCAAATGGAGCATTAAGCTTTTCTGGCCTCATATCTTCCTTTCTTGGCCACAGAAATCAGATGAAAAAAGGAAAAATCATGCTGATATTCCTAACAAATATTTTTTTCTTTATGAAAAGAATTTTCTTGGCTTACCATTTTTAATGAATTTTTGTGTCATGTTTTCCTTTGCATCAAGATTTCAGGTGGAAAAAAGATTTTTTAAAAAAAATTAATTAAAAGGTCATACCAAACAGATTGGAGCATAATCCTTTCCAGCTTACAAATACAATAAGAACAACTATAAAGCATGTTTTTAATGGCTTTTTTAATAATACATGTAAATAAAATCCATATCATCAAAACTTTAATGCTGAGAAACCTTAGCCTCAGCTGTATGTGGAGAGGGCAGTAACATTCAAGGAAATAATGAAATTAATCTTATCTTCGTGTTTTTAGGCCACCTGTCAATCTTTGTTCGGAATTCCTTTCATTAGTAGGTCTCACCTATTAAACCTTCAAAAAGTATTGGCTACAAGAATTACAGAGAAGGGAAGGGAATGTTTAAATTCTGTTCATTTAAACTTTGATAGTGAATTTGTAATTTACCTTGTGCCTTGAGCAGATGAAGTGTATGAAGAGTGGGCTGATATCCAAGCAGTAAAAAAGCACTGAAGTGCTTTGAGTATCAGCTTACACCGTTGCTGTGCCCACATTGTGGTGCCAGATTAAGGAGGAGTCACATATAAAATACAACCTACAGCGGTTCAAATCATTCTTGAATTCCCTGTTAACTAATTACTACTGCCATATTGCCAGACAGGTGGAGGTGTTTGGAGTCTGAGGCACTGGTCTTCAGTTGTTGGAGTTAAATGTTTCATTGTTAGCAGCTGGTAAGATTGCCTGTGTTGTTCATTAAACATCACTTCTAATCTGAATGCACTCCTTGAAAACCCAGAAATAGACAAACTGTACTTTCTTTCTCTTCCTTCCATCTTTTACAGTTTTATTTACTTAAAACTTTGATGGTAACAAGATGTGCTGTTCCCTTGTAACTGAACTTACATTACACTTGAATTACTGATTTCTGTGTTGAGTATAGTAAGCCAGTTACCTGAAGAAAAAGAATTAGTGAAAGCATTCAAAGCATATTAGATTTTCCTTTTTATTCTTATTCTTGCTAGACTTGTAGCAAAAGAAATATCTACTTTATCATTAATTGCTTTTCCTCCTTCTCCTTCTTAACTTAAATATTAGACCAGTCCAGTTTCTTATAACATAGTGTAAATTCTTGCATCCCAGCATAACTGTGTGGCCAATGTGTGATCACATCACTGATTCAGTGCAGAGCCTTCCCAATAATTCTAGTCTTGCAAAAGAGGTAAATAATTTAACGTAATGCAAGGGCATGTTACATATTCAGATAAATCATTATTCTTTCCCAAGAAGAGGGAGGAAGGTGAAAATGCTTTTGAAGAGTCCAGGCAGCCCTCCCAACTGAACTGGGACAGTCTCCATTTTGCCCTTTTCCCCTGAATTTCTTCCAGGCTCCTTTAACATCTCACAGTGCCTTGTGAATTCTTCCCCTCAGATGTTTGTTTTTACCACTTTGTGAGCCTGTTTTTTTGCTTTCCATTACACTTGTCACTGACCTGAAATATGAAAATGTACTGAAAAAAATGTCTTTATTCCCTGAAAATGTTTTAAGCACAAGTCTTCCCACAGCATGTATGTGGGCAAAAAGACACAATTCTCTCTCCAGTGTAATGTGATTTTCTATTACACTGGAAGGTACTTTCTTTGGCCGAAATGGGAATACTCAGTAGCAAACAAATATTTGTGTTGTTGTGTGTTATCAAATATTGTTTAGCCATGCCCATACCTGAGAGAAACTGATCCTGAGGGAAGAGCTTTTAACTTGAGTTCAGGGCATGCTTTGGGGAGGGTATGGGTGGAGAAAAAGAACCCTTAACCAGTTAATTTGTCAAAAGCGTCTTCTATTGTGATCTCAGTATGTTGTAACAGTCTGAATGGGGGCAAGAAACATTGTCTATCCCTAATTAGCCTTCACAGAGGACAGGAATAGTATATGAACTTCTGTCTTCTCAAAACTAACCATAGTAATGATTTGTTTGGGAAGAAACAGGGAAACCCTTAAGAAAGTTTTAAAATGAGATCAGCAGCAACTTGCCATTCTGATAGCTCCCTGTGTGAACAACATTTTTCACATCCTCTGTACTGGACTTTGCCTGAATCCCACCACCCTTTCCCACCAGGCAGTCACTGGGCTGCATGCAGTGCTGTTCTGAAACTTGGCAGTAACATTTCAGGTCATTTGGCACTGTCTTTGCAGTGGAAATTCAGAACCCCTTGCTCTGACAGCTTAGGAGTGGTTTAATGCAGTCTATGCCCCTCTTCACAGGCCTCTTCTCAGCTGAAAAAAGAAATAGCTATTTGACCAATAATGTTCTCTTCACATCAACCCCTGAGAGGATCCTTCAGAAGGAGAGTAGCATGGAGAGCGTCTGAGAAGCTGCCATCATGCACTTGATTCATTTTGTGTATTGCACTTGAAGATTGTGGCAATTGAGAGTTCTGAAATGCACAGACGAGTAGAAGGGGAAATCCAGAGGCTAAGGCTTTTCCTCCAAGTATTCCCACTGCCTCTCTGCGAGGGTTCTTTGGCATTCTGATTCCTGAATGCCTGATGGTTCCACAGCCCTAGTGATGACCTCTTTGCTTGGCCCCAAATCTCTTTTCCTAAGAAGAAATGCTGCAGCATTTTGTGATGTGGAATGTGTGTCAGTAATGTAAGCAGTAAAGTTTTAGGATAGATTGTTTGTTATGAAAACACTGAAGGGAAAAAACCTATAGAGTGAAGTATGTAAGTAGAGCATCTAGCAATAATTCTGCTTCGGGTGTGAGAGATAATGGCCTGTGTTTCAGTGGTAATAAAAATGTTCTATTAAGTTCTCTGTACCCACTGCAATGTGATAGAAAACAGCAAATAATGAAACACTGCTTTAAGGGGAGCTTACACATCCAGCGAGCATAAAATAAACATATTAGAATAGAAAAAACCCTGATTTCCAGTACTTATTGTTTTATCACTTCCATCATGGGTATAGGATAAAAGAAAACTCTTACTTGCTTGTTAGAAGAAGAAAGCTCCTACTTGAAGTTCTTACTTGGCAGATGTCAGTTGAAAGCTCTGCTTAGGAATATGCTGCAATGTCAAACTCTGTTGGGTAATTTTAGACAAATGTGTCATGTGTGACATGGAAATATGGCATGCTGTACATTAGTGATTTCCCAAGTGTTTGGATCAGGTAGTAATGTGCTGAGAAAGTGCTCTTTATCTCTCCACACTGTGTACTTGTATAGCAGTGGGGAAAGGCTTTTGGTAGAAATTACTTTAGTCAGAAAAAGAATCCATTTACAATATGTGCCTTCTAACATCTTTCAGACAATGCATTGTATTAAAGAGGCATTTTTTGATTAATGTTTTATAAACATTTTTCAGCATGACAGCTTAAAGTCCCTGTAAAATTGTAAATGCGTGCATAGTGCTCACTTCCATAAAGTCAAATGCCATCTCATAAAGTCTAGTTGGATCCTGTCAGTGACAGTGACACAGAATCAGTACCTTGGAGCATTAAAATTAATTTGCTTCATTTATATTACTGCAGTGATAGCTAGATGAAAAGAGTCCTATATTTAAATTATCTTAAAAATACCTTCAAATCTTTTAGGGGTTTTTATTATTATTATTTTACAGTTAACTAAATGTAGTGAAGTGCAGCATAATATTTTCATGGGCCTTTTAAGAAGGTGACTACGAAATATGAAAGTGGCAAAGGGGAAGGGGCAGAATGGGAGGCTATTCTGTGCGCAGAGCTGGAGGAAGGATTAAAGAGCTCTCAGTTGGGAGGGCTAGTAAAGAAACAGTGGCCTTTGGCCAGGGCTGATACTCCACAGCCTTGGAGCCAACTGGAATACCCTGGAGCAGTGGAGAGCAGAGAGGGCTTTCCTGTACCCACTGTAACACCAGTCCTCTCACTCTTCCTTGCCCTGGTTGAAGGTCATGGGTAAACAGTATTTCTCTTGCTGGTTGTTCCTCAGGTTTGCAAAGGGCTTATGTGAAAAAGAGAGCTGAGTGAGGACACATAAAGGGAGAAAAATGAAATGTACTCCCTTTCACAGGCCTGTCTTCTTCTCTGGGCTGCAGTGGGACTATGATGTCAGTGCCCACTGCCCTTAGAGGAGCTTAGAGGTTTTAGTGGAAGTACCCCAAATTTACACTGCTGCCATGAGCAGAATCAAAGGCCTTGGGAAGCAAACCCAAGGAGGCTAGAAGTGAGGGGGTGGAGAAGAGGAGGGAAAAGGAGGAAGGGAGAATACAAATAGAAAAAGAGCAAGGAGGAAGGTGGGAACATGCACTGGTAGGAAAACATAGCCAGGCTAAAGTGAAGAGGGAAATTTGTGTTAAAAGTGATCTTGTTTGGAAGGGCTATCGGTAGAATGATCTCTGTGCTTCCTCCCTCCTGCTTCATCTCTCTAGTCCTGGTCAGGTGAGGTGGTGCTTTCTCATCCAGCTTGATCCAACATTTCTTCTTTCTTTGGAGGAGGATGGTGCCTGTCATGGTTTTTGGTCAGCTCTGATCCAGGAGTTGGACACGCACTCATGTAATAAAGCTCTTTAAAAGATTTCAGAAACTCAATAACTTGTTAAACCCCTACTTTGAGCAAAGCCATCCAAATTGGCACCAAACCACAGGAGAGACCCTTGTGACTCGGGTCTCATGATACGTAGTGAGTAAGGGTCTTTGGCAGAGGAGTTGAACCAAGCTGCTGGAAGCCTGGAATTTCATAAATCATGAATGGATGTTTGTGGCATGAGCCTTCAGACTGTGGCAGCAGTCATAAAACCTAAGGAAAAGATAGTCTATAAACTGACAATGCCACTGTTCCTCCTCCAGTGCCAAGCAAGATGAAGATCCACAGACATCAATGCACTTACCCTGAAATGCAGATAAGCATGAGTCATGGCTCTGTGAAAACAAAATGAAAAGTCCTTGCAGGAATTATTCTTTATACATGTGAATGCAGCCTTAATGCTCCAGATGGCAAATAATACCCGAGTAATACTGGGCCATAGGGAGAGGGAGGAGCTGCTGTGTACTTTTGAGGAAACTGAAGACTAAAGTAGTGGTCTGGAGTTTTTAATATATGTAACTTGATCTTGGGCAGAAATTTACTTCCCTTAGCCTCGGTGTAGCTATCAAAGTCCATTGGCACTGGAAGCAATATCCTAGACAAGATGAGGGAAGGAGCAGTGGACAGACCAAATAACATTTTTGCTTTGCACATTCATTCCTTGCTGTCCATCTGAAAGATATAAACAAATTCCATTTACTTTATTAGGTAATGTTACTGATGCAGTCATTTGTGACCATACTGTGGATCTCTGTCATGAAATATTTTCTGAGAGAGTTGCAGACTGGCAGAGTTGGAATTATAAAAAATCAGAAAGTGCATAAAAAGGCAACAGGGCTTTTTTTTTTTTTCTTCCATTGAACTATTTGTTAGATGCAAAAATTATTATTATTTCTTTTTTTCACCAGTTAGCATTTCCTGGTAAATAACAGGAACTTTAATTGCACATTAGTAGCTTACAGGAACCTATTGTTGTGACATGTATTTAAACAAGCTGTGAATTAAGAACCTCTTTCCACCCAGTGATCTAATTATACTGTCACACTAATTATAGTATCTTGTATTTATATTTGACAACTTTAATTTTCTTTTCCTAGTTTACTGAAATAGCTTTCCTCTAGAGAATTTACCTTTTAGGCTGGAATTTCTTTTCTTTCAGAAAATGTGCAGTAATCTAAAGCACGTCTCAGTCCCTTTGGATCCATTCTGTTCCTGTCTCTGCTGTTAGTTTTCTGTGTGTTCTTAGGCTGGGTATTTTAGTGTTTCTGATTCTCTGTAGGAGCCCTGCTCAGCTTACTAAAGTGTTTTGGGATCTGTGGGTGAAATTGCACTACCAAAACACCAGGTACTGTCTTACACACATAAATGTAGCAAGTTCATAGCTTGGGACTGTGGTCTGTTTTTCTGAGATTAGAGAATAGGAAAAGACCCACAAGGGTCAAGTTGAGACTTGGAAACAAGCAATGAAACTTTTATCTGTTTACAAAAACAGTATGATGGGCATATGAAGTAAATGATGTGTCTTAGTATAATGAAAATGCCCATTTAATTTCTATCCAAATGCTATCTATTCCCAAGCCCCAGAAATTACTGTTACTAGTCAGCAGGCCTATGGTGTGATAGGTCTTTGATGCTGTTTTGAAGATAATTATAATACTGAAATTAAGCACGCAAGCCCTTATTTATTTGATTTGATTATTTCCTGGAAATATCCACATAAATAAAGGGTACTAGCATGGGAATGAGATTTTTAGTGGTATAATGTGATAAACCTAATAAAAATAATTACAAGAAGTGGTGCTGTGGAAACACTGTGAAGATTTGAGCAATAGTGGGGCACTGGTAAAGTTTTGACATTCAACAAATATGCTGTTTGCTCACATGGGGAAGAGGCAACTTTTGTTGAGGGAAACATGAAAGGGTGTCAAGAATGGGAATTCATCCAAGATATAAAAAAAGTTTACATAAACATGGCAACTTTGCCTGTTCTGAAACATCTTCTGATGGGGAAATGGAAGGGGCATGCAGCACAAGCTTAGCTCTTTGTCATTGCTAAGAAAGGAGACAAGGCAAGGCCAGGCTGGATGGGGATTTGAGCAAGCTGGTCTAGTGGAAGGTTGTCCCCTTGGCAGGGTGTTTGGAACTAGATGATCTTTAAGGTCCATTCCAACACAAACCTTTCTGTCATTCTCTGGGACACTGAGGTGAGCTCTGTGAAAACTGTGTGTAATCTGCTTCACTGCATGGTTAACGTTGGTGGAAGAGTCCTAGAATGACACTTAAGATGAGGGAGAAAATAAGGTGTGTTCTTAGGAACCTCCTGAGGAATCCCAGCTGCCCTGGTTGGTGATGATACAAATAACTGGTCAGGCAAGACAAAGCCAGTGGCAGGTTTTGCCCACACCTGCACTTTGTGGAGTATGATAGCAAAGTTCCAGGATTTAAACAGATAATTTTGAACAACAACATGCTCAAAGTAAACGTAATCAGTTTCATTAGTGCAAAACTGAATGAAATTTAATTTTACTTATCAAGATTGTGCATGGAGATGTCAAAAAAAATTAGCACTGTTGAGTGCAAATTCAAGGTCTGAGTAAAAATGGCCCATCCCTAACTCTCAACACTCACTTCTTCCTGCATCCAGGAACTTCTGTACTCCAGCTCTGCCTACCTCTTCATAGGCATGACCACTTCTTACTGCTCACTCAGTTCACTAAACCTTTTCTCTCTCATGCTCTGTCTCTTCTGAATCACATAGAGTAGTTTTGTTTCTAACATGTGAGCCCTCACCAGCAGAATACTTGACTCTCTGCCTGGACTGCAGGAACCAGTCAAAGGAGGGAAGGTTGTCATTTGGGTGCACACCAGCTGGCAAGGAGTGTGCCAGGAAAACACAGCCCCCCTCCAGTGGTGACCAGACTGAATGAAGGTCACGAGCAGGAGTCGGGCAGGTTGGATGGAGGACAATCATACAAACACAAAGCAGCTCAGTGAGAGGAAATAGTAAATCAGCAGCACAGAACTATGCTCAGCAACTGAACAGTCATGCAATAGCAGAATGCATTGTATATGATGCCTTCAGCAGCAGTTTGACAACTATTATCATAATTAGAAAAGATCTTTTATGGCATTCCCTACTCCTCCCTTTCTGTTACAGAACTTTCTCTGCTGTATATTTTTTGTGTTCTTGTTCTTGCTGGTTTGGGTTGGATTTTTTAACATATAAAACTTTGGAGTCTTCATTTTGTTTCTTTTGGGTTTCTTTCTCTTTTTTTTTGGAGAAATGTCAATGTAACATCAAATGCTTTGCTTTTATCTGGAGCTCAAAGTCTGAGGTGAGAGTGTCTCTCCTGTTTTTCTGCCTGCAGGGATTCCCATGCTGAAGATAGTATTTGCAGGTTATGAGCACCTGTCCTTAATTTCCGTCCCCTTGCTCATCTATCATCCTGCTCAGATCCTTCTTGGCAGCTTGTTGGTACCAACGATAAAATCGTGGATGGTTTCTAGGCAAAAGGTAAGAGTTGCTGGATTTCATTTATAATGGAAAGTCTGCTGTGAGGAAAAAAATACCTAAACACATTAATCCTAAACTCCTCAGATTCCTTCTTGGTGATCCTATGGTAGGAATTTTTCTGTTTCTTCGCTTCCTTTATGACAGTGATAGTCAGAGCAGTATGAAATTAAAAGTGCTGAACTTTATACCCTTTGGAAAGGGGGCTGAAAAAACTTAAGAAGTTCTAAGCTTGAAGTTAGACCTCTACAGTTAATTCAAATTAAAAATTCATTCATTTTTGGGCCCCTCAGTTCAGGAAGGATATTGAGGGGCTGGAGCGGGTCCAGAGAAGAGCAACAAGGCTGGGGAAGGGACTGGAGCACAAGTCCTATGGGGAGAGGCTGAGGGAGCTGGGGGTGTTTAGCCTGGAGAAGAGGAGGCTCAGAGGTGACCTCAGCACTGTCTAGAACTACCTGAAGGGAAGTTCTGGCCAGGTGGGGGTTTGTCTCTTCTCCCAGGCACTCAGCAATAGGACAAGGGGGCACGGGCTCAAGCTCTGCCAGGGGAAATTGAAGTTGGAGATCAGAAAAAAATTCTTCACAGAGAGAGTCATCAGGCATTGGAATGGGCTGCCCAGAGAGGTGGTGGATTCACCATCCCTGGAGATTTTTAAACGCAGATTGGATGTGGCACTGAGTGCCATGGTCTAGTTAATGGACTGGAGTTGGACCAAGGGTTGGACTTGATGATCTCGGAGGTCTTTTCCAACCCGATCGATTCTATGATTCTATGATTCAAATTATGAATTCAGAGTACACCCCATAAAAATAGATCCATCTTTAGCTAATCATCACAGCTTTGGATCTCCTTTATGGAGAAGTGACAGTGATGTGTCTGCTGGCATGGGAGCTGGGGATATCAGATAAAATGAGGGCACTTTCTGAACTGGATTGAAGCAGGATGAAAACTTTTATATTGTTCTACTTAGAAAAAATAGCAGTCTGGTGCATCACATTTCATGCCAAAGTTACAGCATGGGATAGTTTGTAGGATTATAGACTGTAACCTGGAGGGTTTGGCATCAACATCACTGATTCAAATTATGCTTTTATTTCCGTGCAAATTTAAGGTACTGACATCTGACAGCCTTTCAGTAATTATATTAAATAATTATAGTGGGTTTAGTTGGGTTCTCAAAACATCGTAACCTGCTTGCAAAAAGCTAGTCCAGGAAATAGATTTTAATACTGTCTTTTAGTGTTCTGAGATAATAAAGATCAGAAGCTGTGGCAACTGAAGCAGCCTCGACAGCCATTTTTGGTGATGCTTCATACTGTGGGAAGCCCAGCTCCACCAGTGCCCTGTATTCTCCACCTAGAAGTGTACGAGTTTTATTTATAACTCTCAGATTTCCAATTTTCAGCAAAACCAAACAGGTTGTCATTTTACTAGATTCACTCCACTGTAGTAACCTTGCTAACCTGAATGCTAAAATTCTAAAAATCAGTGATCTACATGTGCTACCTGAACTCTAAAAAGCAGGAAAACTCCCCGTTTTCAGGTACTGAGTTCAGAAATCAGACCTTTTTAAGATATCTTAGCCTCCAAAAATGGAAATTTGAGAGTTAAATGTTATCTATCCAATAGTCTGAAAGTCATGTTCTTAATTTTAATCGGAAATTATCAACACACGTTACAGGTTGTATAACCAAAATTCCGTGCAATTCCCACAGAAAGATAGCCTAAGGTTAATTCAGTGTGAGAACAATCCCTGGAATGCTGACTTCTCTTCAGCATGTCACTGCTCTCTGCTGCCAACACCAGGAGTGGAGCTGGAGCTCATCCAGACCTCGCTGATCCTCAGGGTGGTACTGGCCTTTAGGGGCTGCTGTCAGCTGCTGCAAGTTAAAACAGCCTTTAAACAGAGCATCAGAACAGTCAACCAGCACTGGAGAGATTTACAGTTCACCAGCACTAGTTTCTTATTCATTAAGCATCAAATAAACCTCCTGTGCTAATCAGACTGTAATGCTATTGTAGAACCACTTTGGGGGATTATTGTTCTGTAGCAGCAGTTTCTTCAGTTGGTCTTCTGTATTATTCACAAATGTTATTTTAATTACTCTTTGAAAAAGAATCAATGAGGTTGGGTCTGGTACAGTTGCAATAAGTATAACAGAAGTGAATGTTTTGACTGGATAATGGTCTCCCGCTCTGAAAATAAACATGTCATCATCACCCTTGATGTTTATTTTCTACAAACACCTTGGCTTCATTTTGGCATCTCTCTTGCAGGGGGAGACGGTTATCCAGTCACAGTACTCAGCTGCAGTGACATTCTTACTTAATTATGATAGTACATGTGATCTGGTTGTATGAAATTGAATTTAAATATTTAGAGGTTCATCTACACTAAGGTATTTCTAGTTTGTAAATACGGCAGCAGAATCTGCCAAGCTACGAAGTTAAAAAACTGTTTCCCCAAACAAAATGTGGAACGCTGTTTCTCTCCAAAGTCTCTTGCTGAATAATATCCAAAAGACGAATCTCAAATGGCTAGATTTAACAATAGTTAAATGCTGGTGTTTCTGGGGGGAATAGAGCCTATTTATTTTTAAAGATTTTTTTTTAAGGATTTACATTTGTGCTGGAGTGATTTTCAAGCAGTGCTTACAAGCTTTAAATGTACAATATTAAAGGTTAATATCTACAATAAGAAGCCCCATCAGATATCTCTCAGACTGAAAATTGCTTGTTTCAGCCGACCAGCTGTAAATGAGTATTCTCACCCTCGACAGGAAAATGCCACTCTGTCAGGGCTCTTCACCCAAAAGACTTAAGGAAAATGGAGGTCCAAAATTTGGGGATTTTGCAAATTTCACTAATTTCCCTCTCACTCAGGCCAATTTGTCCTGCACCAGAAAGCACTGAGCTTTTTTATTGCAGAGCACACCAGCAGCTGGCATCCTTTGCAGCGAGCACCTCGGTACTCAGGAGCAGCTCAAACTCTGACACCTTTTAAGCCTGTCTCATTTCCCACTGAAGTTAGAGAGGCTGCTTCCTCCAAACTGGAAGCATGATCACCTGTCATTAGGTTGAACTTCTGTCACATCCTGAATAAGTAACTCCACTACCATAGTTTGCCAACTCTGCATGGAAAACAGAGCTGGCCCTGCCATCAAACAAGGGTCTGGGGTTTCTCTCTCCTTCAGCAGCAGTAGACTAGAGCTACAAAAACGCCAGGTGTGCCCTGGCATAAGGTCACCTCTGGACTGATGGACCTTGGCTTATTCTTCCTTTTCTGAGGAAGGAAGGTATAAATACCAAGGTCCATGACATCCACCACTGCAGCAGTGACTATCCTTTGAGCAGGCTTTGAGCCATGTGGAAGGAAGCCAGAGAACACAAAGGTCTTGGCAGAAATTTTCTTCACAGGCTTTCTCAGAGTGGGTCAGAAGCATTTCTATCTCTGCCTCAAGTGGTTTGAGTGGGGTCCAAATAGATGCTTTCTGAAAGGCATCCGAGACCCATCTGCGCTTCCATCACTGTCACTAGAGCCGTAGTGCTTGCGGTTCCTCTGTAGGGCTGTCTGTGTATGTGGAGATTATGATGGGCTATCAGAGGCACAAACATCATCACGGAACCCAGACTGGCCTGGCAGCTCCACACTGACTCCTCTCTCAGCCTCACAGAAGTACACACAGCATTTTCTTGCCCCTTATAAATAAAAAGCTTATCTTGTGCTGTTGGTTGTCTTTTAAAAACACAAAAAAGTGACAGTTTTGTTTCCTCTTCACAGGCACTGAAGTTAACCAGGCAGCCCAAAGCACCCGTGAAGGTATAATTGTGGAGATGGCCTGTGTCACAGTGAATGTATATATGTACTATACTGTACACACGGACACTTGAGACAACTGGGTTTTGTGAATGTTGCTTCAGTGCATATTTTATTTTTATATCTATCTATATATATATATTAAAAGATACCTGGTAAGTGCCTTACAGATGCGTTTTTGGCAAAAGCATTGTTTCCAGAAGCCACTTTGTTGGTTACTGCAAGAGGTTGTACAGTATTTTGGAGTCCTTTAGTTTTTTATTTTTCTAACCAAGTGATTGGTCATGACTGACAGCTGTTTCTTCCATTGCCCCTGCTTTGAAGCCAGGGTGCACCAGCTGTAAGTCTCTGTTTTAAACTAGCCAAAATGACCAGAAGCCTATCCCACTGCTGGCTTACCCTGGGGAAGAGCTTTCTGAAGGTTTTTTCCGAGATTGACTTGAATTTCTGTGTGACTCTGTTACGCTCCCTAGTCATATGACTGTGACATGCCTTTTTCTTCTGAGTTTGTGTATACTCAGCATGGGGCCATCCATTGGATAGAAGCTGAGAAGCATGAATCATTTGCATTTGTTGACATAGTTGTCTAGACATTCCTTCAAAGTTAATGGTTTCTCAAGAATATTCTTTCAATTCCATTGTATGATATTGTGCCATTGTATATCTTAAATGCCTCATAAGCTTCTTCAAAGAAATGGTCTGGTGCTTGGGTTATGAGTGAAGTATTTGTGTTTGCAGGTAGGAGATCTTTTTATAATTTACCCCTGAAGAACACAAATTTTTGGTTTCCTTTTTTTCTTGTCCTTCCCCTGGTGCAATGCACAGAGACCTGCAGTGACAGAATTTAGGATGCTAATATTGAAACAGAGCCTTTATTGTAGTAAGCCAAGCTGTTTTCTTTTTTACTGCATTGGTAATGAATAATATTTTGTGAGGACAAGATACTTGACAATTGCAGTTTGGTTTTTTTTTTTTGCTAATTGAAAGGATCCTTAGGGTAATAGAAATGCTATCTTAGCTCATTTGACAATCAGCCACAACTTTTTAAAAAATAATATTACTCTTTTTAATAAACTTATATAACAAAAGAATATAAAATACTATTTATGAGAGAAGTTGAAGAGAAGGGAATGCAGGCATGGATTTAAACGTGTAGCCAGCAATGCATCTTGTCTGGGAGATTAAGATTTCAGAAACGTGCATAGTCCAGACTGGGAGGCGTAACCATCTGCAAAAACTGTGCTGGCAATTGTGCATTAAAATATTAAAAGGAATTAAAGAAATAGGTCAAACTTGGATCAATACAACAGCAGAAGTTTCACGTGTGTCATGGTTAACATTGCAGCTAATGGTGCAACTGAGTGCAGACACCTCGGAGCAGATCTTTAGCAAATTAAGTTCTCGTAGCTCTGAGACGGCTGTAGCCGTTTGCACAAGCTAAAGATCTGGTGCGTGACTTGTAGGCATGTGAAATTCATATCCTCTTGCCTTAGTGAAAACAATGTGCTTGGTTTACCTAGTCTGTTATTTCTAGTCCGTTATTCCTGTGCAGAACAGGGAAGTAACCTGGTACCAATCGTCGGTGCTGTACCTGAGGTCGGTCTCTGTTGCTGTCTGTGTGAGGAACCATGGGGGACTGACAGCATAACCTTGTCCAGAATTGTCATCACCAATAAAATGACCATGTGATGAAGGTGTGGGAGGTGGCAAAATTCAGAATTCTTTCATTCCCTGGAGAGGGGCTAAGCTCTCCCCACTGAGCAGGCAAGAGGGCTGAGGGACAGTGTCCAGCGTCATGTCCCCCAGGGCTGTGCTCTCTGCTCACTGGCACTGATGGGAAGGGCAGTGAGCCCATGGATACAGTGTCCAGCGCTGTGTCCCCCAGGGCTGTGCTCCCTGCTCACTGGCACTGATGGGAAGGGCAGTGAGCCCATGGATACAGTGTCCAGCGCTGTGTCCCCCAGGGCTGTGCTCCCTGCTCACTGGCACTGATGGGAAGGGCAGTGAGCCCATGGATACAGTGTCCAGCACTGTGTCCCCCAGGGCTTTGCTCTCTGCTCACTGGCCACTGCTGCAAAGGGCAGTGAGCCCATGGTCACTGCATGCCTAGATAGCACAGGCAGATCCACCTGTGAGGAACTGGAGAGAATAGCATGCATGTTCTCGGGCCAAATTTAAGGTTTCCCTTCCTTAAGCATGCTAAGTAGTAACTGGCTCCACATGGGAAAAATTCCCTTGGGTTTAAACACCCTGCTTGCAGCAGGGAACTTATTCCAGACTCAGGACAGTTTCCTTTTGTTCTGTTTCTGTAAATCTGAATTTCCAGAGTATATAAAGACTTGATCCTGATCCCACTGAAATTGTTGACTCTTTCTGTTGGTTTTGAATGGCAAAACAAGAGGCCCAGAAAGAGTGCTCACTTTTTCAAAATATCTAGGAAGAGTTCAAGCAGCCAGTACCTGACTGTGGTTGTGTCAATGCTAAATAGTCAGAACACTGCAGGTACCCTTACTGAGCTACCTCTGCGTACTGAATCTCTGACATTCAGTACAGCCAACAACTTGCTTATTTTCCACTGAACACACCCTTTGGTTTTTGTTGATTCTTTTTTTCCACATTTGAGAATATTTCAAACTGTTTTATGATGTAGCTTTGTTAGAGTCTGCAAAGTCCTTGTTGATTGCCTGGAGCAGCCTAAATATTGTGTATGAGTGTTGGAGGTGTTGGTCTAAAGGGAATATAAAGCAAAACTGAAATACGTATTTTAAATCCATACTTAATGAAACTTGATTATGTACATCAATTTTGTTATGTTTAAAGACTGTTAAGATGTTTGTTTTATGAATTTTTATATATCTTTAATAAACAGAATGAGTTTGAATTTAGTTTTGTTATAGGAAAATAAGATAAAATTACTTATCCTCTAGGTCAAATTTTACCTCTGTTATCTATGTGTTATTCATTTGTAGGTGAGCTTCTAAACTGTTTACTTTAAAAAAAAAATCTATGAGCTGTGTGGAAATATTTTATGAACTAAACTTGGGGAAAGTCCTCAGAATACTGCCAGTTGTCATCAACTGAAAACTAATTCATTGAATCCAAACAATTTTTCAGTAGAGAGTTGGAACAGTTCTGAAATCAACTTCTTGGCTTTAAATTTAGCCTGATATTAAACATAATCAGGCAAAACTGATTGCAAATGAGAACTCTGCCCATGTTAAAACGTAAGGATTTTGTTGATCATCAACACTTCTTATTTCTGCATCTCTATAATCCCATCTAATGATAGCAGAGGTAAAAAAATGCCCAGACAATAAAACAGCACTTCAGAGGTCACCGGGAGCATTAGCACTTCATGTTGAGTTACTCAAATATGTTATTTCCCTTTTGTGCACTAAATGGAAAAGCTTTTGATGGCTCCAGTAATTTATCTTATCGAGATAATTTTTAATGTACTTAAAATCAAAAGCCTGGCTGTGTTTTTTTTTTATAGATCCTTTAGTCAACTTAGTGTGAGTAAGTTACATGACAGGCAATCTCAGCAGAAGCTGCACAGTTGTGCTTGTTCACAGTGCAGAAGGAGAGTAATCCAGCAGCTTGGTTTTACAGAAGTAGTCCCCTCTGTTACTCTGGCAGTCAGGGAAAAAGGAGCTGTTAGTTTTATTTGTGTATGGTTTTCTGTGGAAATATCTTGACAGCAGGAGGTTAGAAGGCAAGATGAAATATGGTCTGTCTGCAAGCACATTGATTTATGTGCAAGTGCATACGTGCATAAGAGATGAGCAGTTATATATGTAGAAATGACTAGAAAGGACCAAGTCCCTGATATACATTTTTTGTGCAGACTGCATATGGAGAAAGAGCTACTTTTTTTGATGTTATTCTGCCATTAAAAATGAAATTTCAGACACTGAATTGTGTTTTGTATTGAATCATAATCTCATACAGAGCCTTTACAGCAGACAATCGCAGCTTTGTATTTGTAAACTGTAGACTATTTTGCACTTAAATAGATGTTGATGCATTTGGGAATTACAACACAGTAAAGGGCTAAATCATAGTTATAATCCAAATGCATTTTATTACTATTATTATAAAGTGCCAGAAACACAGGCAGTCCCTCGCAAACATGTTAAATAGACAAGAGACTAAATTCTGCCCTTGGTTACACTTGCACATCTCCACTGCAGGGTTGTTAAGCTGCAGAGCAGTCTCCCCAGGGAAGCCGTTTGAAGAGCCCTGCCATTGTTCTAACAAAGCTCAGGGATAATGTAGCACACGATAAGAGTAAATGAAGTGTTTTACTCTAGATTTGGTGGCCTGCCCTTGCCAGCATCTTACAAACCAAATCCCTATTTTCGACTCCCTATTTCTGTGGGTAGCTCCACTCTCCCATTCTGTCAGGACAGTGTCATAAGAGGGACATTGTCTCTCCTCTGCCAGTTTCTTGCTTCAACCAGGTTATCCCTTGTGATCATTAGACTGTGGCTTCTTTGAGGAGGCATTTTGATGTAAACTCTTCAAAGTTTGTGTGTGTGGTTTCTGTAAAATTCTCATTCAACAGAGGAGCACCCTGTGGGATGGTAATTTAAGTAATCTCCTGGAGTCACATGGACAAGGACTTTCCAACTGCTTTAGCTGTGCAGGACTGGAGAAAGCAATGCTGGGGAATGCAGGTGCAAGGCATTGCTCCAGGCAGGTCTGCCTCATGCTGGAATCTAGAGCTGTAGCAGAGGCCATGGAAGCAGCCTCAGAATCGTTCTCTTGACAGAAAGGTGGAGTGAGATCTTCAGAGAAGTGAAATCAGATTTGTTAGTGATCAAAAGGACAAGAGAGATGCATGTGTTGGAAACAACTGGTGCCAATGAGGCCTCTCAGCTGCTTCCCTAAGCCAGCCGCAGTCTCGGTGGAGTATCAGCTTCTCAGTCCATCAAATTGCAGTAATCAAGTCTGGAGCTGATGGGAGCATGAGTCACCACTTAATTTTCTCATCAGTGGAGGCCAAGTTTTCAAAATATTTTTAGATGCATTTCTACAGAGATTTCTGCCAGCCAGTGACCTGTAGAGTGACAAGAAAATGAGCAATAGCTGCTGCTGAATCAGCCTCTGCTCCTGCCACCTACTGTACTGACCACAGTTTGGGGCAGGGAGGGCAGGTAAATCAAAGGCCTTCAGAATTGTTACACAGAAAAGAGCCCTGCTGAGCTGATCTCAACACCTGGATTTGTTGAGTAATAAACTGAACTCCTGGGCTGTCTGGTAGGTTCAGGTGAACTCTGACTGTGTTGCTTGCCCGGACCAGAAACAGGCATGAGATTAGAAATTGATTGTGATCCCTGCTTAGAGAGAAAGCCAATACCCAGCAGCTGCAACCACACTGAAGAGGCCATGCATCTCCTGAGGATCCCATGCTGGTACGTATTTATTGTCCACTCTTTGCCTGTGTTCAAAATTGCCACCTGGCACAACTGTTTTTCACCCAGTTAAGAAGGAAAAAAGCCTCTGGGTGTTATTCAGTGGGTGGGCTCTATCTAGTATAATAGTCACAAAATCAGAGGCTTGAAGATGCCAGCATGCTGGCGTTGGTTCATCTCTCTAAGAGAAAACTTAATATTTGTGGTCAGTTTTCTTATGAAATGATTCCAAATTCTAAGGGAAATCAGCTGCCTTAAAAGGGAAGAAAATGGGCTTTCTTGAAGGAAAAACAATTTCAGTGATTGGATTAAAAAATTATGGAGGTCATGTGAAGGCTTGCCTTTTGCCAAAATAAATGCAGGAAATAAAATTTGTGAGCCCTGTGACAATAATTGGGTATGAAATTGTATTGACAAAAGCTTTTGCAGTTCTGTGCTCCCTCTGTTTCTTGTGGCCACAGTCCTTCCCTGCTGGTATCCTTTGTCTGCTGCACAGCCCATACCCAAGATGTTACAAAATTGTGTTATTTCCTGGTGCCTTCTCTGTGTAGTTTTGCCACTTGTTGTCAACACTGTTGGATTAGATAGGTGATAAAATACCTGTTTTCCTTATCTTCAATCTAAATCCCCCTCTCCTTTTTTCTTTCGTTTCTCCCAGTTAGCTGTCCCTAACTGAACCTCCTGGTGTCTCACCAAGATGATGCTCTAATCTGCTCTCCAAGCTCTTAGACACTCCATCCTTAGCCAAGAAACCAGGGCAGCTTTCCAAGATGCTGCCTGGGGAAGCAGAACTCAGCTTTTTGTGCTGACACTGAAGAACTTTATCTATGCAAATTATGATTCTTGTGTTCTTCATCAGGACTCTCAGCTGCCCTGGAAGGGAACACCCACATGCACACGGGCCTGCAGCTCACTGCTGTATCCATTATAGTCACTGTCAGTCCTTTGGACAATCCCAAACTGCTGTTGATACATTCTGCCAAGTTCTCCAACAAATTCTTGCTTGCTCTGTTTCATAATACTGCTTTAAAGTAGAGACATTTGGGGAAAACCTCTGTTTCTGTATAAAAATTGCAAAAAAAACCCAAAATTTGATCTATTTTAGTCACTGTCTGAAAAATGAACTGTAATTTCCAAACAGTGGCTCAGGACTAAAAAAGATGCATGTACACTATTTGCCTCACACATTCACTCTGCCCCTTCCCCAAACCAGGCAGTCTTTCAGGTACCTCACGGCGAGTTGCCTAAAGCCCTTTTTAGAAAACACCAACAACACCTGTTCAGGTCCAATTCCCTGATAAATAAAATATATCCCTTAGGCATAATAGCATACTAAAACTAAGACTATGACACAATTTTAGCCAGCTATATGGTAACTGTGTTCAGTGCAGCTCCCGGAGTGTTAATGTGAGAAGCCTGTTCTTTGCAGCGAGCGCCACGCACGGATCTCTCTCTGCCTGAGCCGGAGCTGAACCCATCCCTGCAGCAGCACGAGCAGCGAGGGGCCAGCAGTGCCGTGTGCCTGTGCCCACAGACCCCCTGCTCTCTGGCTCTCCAAATGTACAAACACAGTGGGATTGTGGTACGTGAGCTTTTATGTGAGTCAGGGGGACAGAACAGAAGTGCTGCTGCGGTCTGTGGAGCCCAGCTGTGCCGAGTTTCTGTTCAGGTAACACATCTTTGTGATATGAAACATTAACGTGGAGCCTCTCTGATTATAAAGGGCCCAAAGAGCTGTTTGTGTGTGTGTGTGTGTGTGTGTGTGTATATATATATATATATCACATACCAATGTTCCCAAATATTCTCATTTTAAGTATCGGAACATGGTTCAAAAAACAAGAAAAATCTTTCTCATACCAGTTTTTTGAAAGATTTTTTAGGTAGTAGGTCTTTTTAAAGCAGAGGTTCACAGCACATATAGAAAAACTCTTTTGCATGTTTAATACAATGTATGTTAAACCATTATCTTTCCTATCTATAATTTAATATTTTACAAATATTTAGGAATGTATTTTGCTTATCAAACACTCTGCTTTCAACAGCAAACTCCCTCTGCTACCTCAATCCATTTGAATTTTTAGCTTTGGTATATGCATAGATACGCTTTAGTGTATTGCAAGCAGCAGCTTTGTGTGTGTAAAAAAACTAAATTTAGGGAGAAATTTCAATATTTTTCAATACTAGGGAAAATAAAATTTAGACTGTTAAGATGACACAGTGGTATTCTTTGAATAGCTGCTGCTTTGAATGTACTTGAAATTTTTTGCAGAAGCCCCAGTTTAGGAGTTTATTGTCTTAGTAACAAAATACTTGCTCTGAACAATCCCAGAAGCATAATACATTAGCAAAAGGAAAACAGTATTTATAGCCAATAATTCAGCTGTTATAAATTATGACTGTAAAGAAAGAGAAAAGGGTTCCTTTTTAAAACTTGCTGCCAGATTCTGGTTTCAGCAATGCTGAGTAAGGTAAGTAATGTTCTTTTGATTAACAGTCAAGCCTTGAGTGGTTTTCATTTAAAGAAGGCTTTATTAAGCTTTTTTCTCAAATTCATCTTTTTTGTTCTGTTTTAAACAGAATTCCATCTGAAGAAAACTCTCCATGACTTTTGAGCCTACATTAAATCCCCACTGACAAACAGATAGAATTATTATTAATTTGCTCCAGAAAGATCTAATAGAATTTGCCAAATAAATCATGCAGATCACTAAGTGTGCTATTCATCTCCTCTGCAGATTATTGCTTAAAAGCCATGGTAGTTGTCCTTTAAAAATCAAAAGTCAAATCAGCCCTTTGACTTGAAGTGAAAAATTTGGACTGATGGTTGTCTTGGGCTTTACTGTTTTTTGGGTCTTTTGCAGTTTGGAAAATGAGAGAGCTGGTGAGCATGGATTCATGGATTCTTAGCTTGTAGGAAACTTGGCCAGACATGGAGACTGGAGGTAAGAGGTGTGTGTTTTAAATGGTTCAGTTATTTATCTCTGCCCAGTATTGTGGAGCACCCCAAGCCTTCTGAGGAGCCAGAAGCCACCAGCAGAGTTGAACTCCTTCACATCACCTTTGTCCGGCGTGTGTCCGTGTGTCTGTCTGCATGGCAGGGCCCAGGTCCTGAAGTATTCAAGTATCTTCCACTGTTTCAGTTCCTTCTGTTTTGGAAGGAGTAGATACTTCATGTTCCACTTGTCTTTCAAGAGTACATTGTAGGTAATTATGTGATACCTTATTAGTGTTTTGTTGATTTGAGCTTAGTTGGTACAGTCACTTGTGATTCCGCAACACACTCTACATCATCTCTTTGATTTTTTTCCTAATTAATTGAAGAGTCTAATCACCCTCTTCTGACTAGTTGCTAAGTACCCTTAGTTATTTTTTTTGTTTGTTTGGGAATTTATTTAGAGTTGAAACATGTCTCAACTAATTGCAAGACAATATCACAAAACTGTATGAATTAACAAATATTAACGTACTTACCATCTATCCTAGATACCAATGTTGATACACAGAGGATGCTGATACAGGCTGAAATTAGATAGAAGACAGCAACAATGTAGTTTAGCCAAAGTCTGTATTTTGCTAGTAAAATTCAAATCAGCACAAGGCATATATCCCATTCAGACTGGCTGTTCAGCATCCTTGCCGGTAACAGGACTTTCTAGATGACCTTTATACCAGCAGAGGTTGTGGTTCTAGCTGATACTACTCAATTAACATTCAGTGTGAGGTATTTCTCCAAATGCTTTAACTGCTGTATCCATCTTAAAAAAAAAAAAAAAAAGAAAAAAAAAGAGAGAGAGGACCACATACTTTTACTTTCTCCTGCTTGTCATTAAATGATGCATTATAAATTTGCCAAATCACACAAACCGGCACCACTTCATATTCTGGGCACACCATAAATTTTCATAGGCAAAAAACGTGTTTAGAAACACCAGAGCTGTTTGAACATTAAGTGGTTTTATCTGTCAGTATCTTCCATCCACGATGTTCAGCTACCTCTAATATCAAAAACCCAGCTGTACAGGCACCAGAAAACAAACAAACAACAACCACAAAAAAGCTGGGAGGGGAGAGGAAGAGGGAAGAAATCCATGTGTGGCCTTTGCTGGTTTTAAGACCTACTCAGAATATTGTACCTTCATAAATGATTAAGTGTCTCTCCCTTTTAAAATGTATTGAGCTCTTATTTTTATGTGGATGGGTATTACAACACCAGAAATTCAATGTCTTACTGAGAAAAAAGGAAATACCATTCAGGCAAGTTAGACCAATGCAAATGCAAACCTTTTGCCAATTCCTTGAAAGAGATTGACAATCTGAAGAAGTGTAAGCCCATGGGGCCTACATTTCTCAAAATAAGAAGTGATAGCAGATGCTCAGCTGGCACTGACTCATCAGGTAACCATCACTCTGGGAGGACAGGTGCTCTCTGCAAACTGGGCACTTCTAAAAAGTTTGAAAAGAAAGCACTCAAACACTGAGATGTCCAAAAATTAATTTGATTTGCAACTACAGATTTTGCCTCTTTCTCAAGGCTCTCATTCTTTCTTCTTTGTATTATTTCTTCCTTGCTCTGTCTGAAACCAGAAAAAAAAGGTGTAAAAAACACTATGGGAACTAGAATAATGGGTATATTCACATATTAGTTGTGTATGTCCACATCAGTCAGCAGGTTAATTTTTAGATGGCACTTCGAGAACATCTTTTCTTTTGTTTCGTTGGTTGGTTAAAGATCTTCAGGAGGTTTTCAGAATCTACATTTACACATAGCAGAGACACTGTGAGTGGAAAATGCAACTTTGATTCTGCCCTATTGTTCTGTCCATATACCAAAATGCTTCATTTTGCTCTGGTGAGAGAGGCAGTAGTGAAGTGAAGAGCAAAGATGCTTTGCAGTGAAGAAAGCTATAACTCTGTTTCTGGTCCACATCTTTAAACATTGGGTCTTGTTGTTTTCTGGCTCCAGGAAGGATAAAAGATGACTGTAGGAGGACTGAGAGCCCTGGGTTACTGGAGCTGGATGGGCATTAACAGTGGCCAAGAATATCCTGGATGATGGAAAGAGAGGATTTTGCACCATATTTTTTTTGCAAATTTTGCCTTGCTCTGTACTTTCCAGCAGCAGAGTGAGTCCTATGCAGATAGTTCATTGAAAAACCTATGATGATTTGCCTTAACTTGCATAGTCTCCAAAACACAAATTGTAAATTAGACAGAAAGTAGGATGGAACTAAGTTATCAAGAGCTTGTGTTGTCTTCCAATAGCTCTGTTGGAAGGCACATTGAAGCAGCTGGGAAGGTGATGTTTGAGTTTTTGTACTCTAACCCTACTGTAGTGGAGAGCAGGGATTGCAAGTGGTTTTAGTCACAGGGACAGTATTACCAGTCTGTGGGACAGCACTGCAGACTGAAAAGTGCAACAAGCTGTTGAAATTTCTGAGAAACCTTTAAGCAAGCAGCTTGGGTATCAGAAGCAGCCTGGTGTGGCTGCCTAGAGCTCAGTGCAGCCTAATTTCATCTGTTTAATTATGTGCAGCAGGCATGGAAAGCAAAGCTAGATTTTAACAGATATATCTCAGTGCCTCTTAATAACGTGCTTTCATCAGTGTTTTCTGTTTGCCTTGTTCTTTGTGAGCAGTACTTAGCAGCTGATAATCCTTAGAGAGAGTGCTGACTGCAGCTGAGAAATAATCCTAGAGAGCAGTGGCACAGGTGTCTTCCATTTTAGATACTTGGGCCCAAATGCCACACACACACATAACCAAATTAACTTCTACTCAGGTACTACATGATAGGACAAGTCAGTCAGATTTTCATACTTTGAAGAATAAAGGCAAAATTGTCCATCTTGTTGGCAAATGGATCTGTGCTTCCCTGTGCCCCAGAACCTGCACACCCTCATCCTGCAGGCAGCAGTACCTACAAGAAAGCTGGAGGGGGACTTTTTACAAGGGGGAATGGTTTAAAGTGAAAGAGAGTAGGTTTAGATTAAATATTAGAAAGAAATTCTTTACTGTGAGGGTGGTGAGGCACTGAACAGCTGGCCCAGAAAAGTCATGGATGCCCCATCCCTGGCAGTGTTCAAGGCCAGGTTGGATGTGGCTTTGAGCATCCTGGTCTAGTGGAAGGTGTTCCTGCCCATGGCAGGGGATGGGACTGGATGATTGCTAAGGTCCCATTCTATTATTCTGTGTTGCGAGGCCCCAGTGCCCAGAACATGGAACCAGCCACTCTGTGACATCAGCCCCGGGGCTGTGGCACCACCAGGCACTGCATTGGTGCTGCGCTGGTGCAAGGAGCCCTCACTTGTGGCAGCTGGCACATGCTGCTGGCAGCCATGCCCTTGCTCTGCCTGCTTGTCCTGCTGGCCACGCCTGCACTGGGCTCGTGGAACACCTGCGGGTAAGCAGTGGGTGTTCCCTGGAGTGGGCCCCTTGTCCCATGTGGCCACACCACAGCTTCCCAAACCCCATGGGGGAACCTGAGTTCCTTGCCAGGCCACAGGTGCTGGGATGGACAGACAGACAGCCCAACAGCCCACAGCTTTCCCTGGGCTGCTGTCCATGCAATGCCTGTTGGGGAGGGCAGACGGCTGAGCTTCAGCCTGAGCAGCAGCAACCCACTGAGCAGGACATGATGACTTTCTGCTTACAGAGGGATCTGTGGGCGCCAGCCCATGACTTCCAATGATGACCAAGGCAAGACACGAGTTGTGGGGGGCACAAGTGCCCAGGCAGGGGCCTGGCCCTGGCTCGTCAGCATCCAGGATCCTGAGACACCAGGCACAGGGCATCTGTGCGGAGGGTCCCTCATCAGCACGCAGTGGGTCCTCACAGCAGCCCACTGCTTCGTCGATGCCAGGTAAGGTGGACCAAGGAACAGGGATATCCCCACAACACCAGCAGGTGCCCTGTCGGCAGCACCACATGCTTCTCCCATCTCATTTCCTTGCTTTGCACCCAGTGCCTGGGCACTGCAGACCCCAGCTGAAAGATTGCTCAGGAAAAGACTGGGCTCATGCCACTGCTTCCTAGCAGCCTCCAGCTGACATTCCCAGAGCCAAAGACCCAAAGACATGCTAGAGCAGTCACAGCCTCCTTAGTGCTGCTTTCCTGTCTGCATTGAGAAGCAGAAGCCTGTCAGCTGCTGGGCTGCCACAGCTCAAGGCTCTGCTCCCTCTCACCCCTCTTCCATTGTCTCCCAGGAACATCAGCAATTTGCGCGTGGTGATTGGGGCCACGCAGCTGACTGAGCCGGGCCCCGGGACCGAAGTGCGCCAGATCAAGCAGCTGCGGGTCCACGAGGACTACAGCTCTGCCGACCAGAGCAATGACATCGCCCTGCTGCAACTGGACCAGCCCGCCGAGTGCAACCTCTACGTCCAGCTGGGCTGTGTGCCCAATGCCACGGTGGATGTGCCAGAGCTGGACATCTGTTACGTTGCTGGCTGGGGAGCCACCACTGCAAGAGGTGGGTCCCCAAAAAGGGAGCGCAGGCTCGACACACTGGGGAGACGAGCTGGCCTTCCTGACAGCAGAGGGCAAAGCCAGAGTCAGGCTGCCAATCCCTAAAGGCAGACAGAAGGGACACAGTGCTCCAGTGCCTCTCCAGAGGCAAAGCCAGGCCTTGGGGAGGGGGGTCACCCACAGACAGAGGAGAACTGGCAGCGAGCTGCTGGATGATCATTCCTTTCTGTGGTCACAGCTCAGAAAACAAGCGATGTCCTGCAGGAGGCCCAGGTCAACCTCATCAATGTCGAGCTCTGTAACAGCACTGATTGGTACGCAGGGGATGTCCACACCCACAACTTGTGTGCTGGCTATCCAGAGGGAGGCATTGACACTTGCCAGGTAGGAGCATGTGACAAGCCATTCAGCCCCCAGCAGCACAGGCAGCCCCATCACTGCCCAAACACAGCCTGGTGCACGCTTTCCCTGGCCAGTCAGTCACTCTCCCAGCCGTGGTTCCCTACTGCTGCTGGAGCTTTCCTCCCTTTCCCCATCTGTGGGGCCTTGCCCGGTGCCCTCTTTGTCCCAGAGGCCTGGCACTCTGCCCAGAAAGCCCAGCCAATGCCCTTGGCAGCCCAGAGGTCCAGATGCTCACCCTGGAACATCTGTGCTGTGCACCTCCAGGATCACTGTACAAAGATGAGAGCCCAACCTCACAGGCCCCCAGCCCACTCCCAGCCAAGGTTCTGGAGGCTCCAGCACTTGAGCAGAGTCTTTCTGTGCTGGGAATATAACTCTGGCAGGGGGTCTGAGAGAGAAGGAGACAGCACTAGTGCTGACAAGGGCCTCCCAACACCACCTTAATCCTTTCTGCTCCACTGCAGGGTGACAGTGGTGGTCCTCTCATGTGCAAAGACAATGACACTGACTACTTTTGGGTGGTTGGAGTGACCAGCTGGGGAAGAGGCTGTGCAAGAGCAAAACGGCCTGGAATTTATACCTCCACTCAGTACTTCTATGACTGGATCCTGGCCCAGATGGGCCTGCTCCCACAGGTAGAAGCTCCTACAACATCACGGACATGGGATTATTTTCCAACTACTGCACAAGCCTGGGGTCATTTTCCGACTGCTCCACGACCCACTCAGAATCCATGGCCAAGACCACCTGCCACTCAGAATCCATGGCCAAGACCACCTGCCACTCAGAATCCGTGGCCAAGACCCACTGCCACTCAGAAGCCATGGACAAGACCCACTGTCACCCAACAGCCATGGACGAGACCACCCACCACTATGAAGCCATGGACGAGACCACCCATCACTATGAAGCCATGGACGAGACCACCCACCACTCAGCAGCCATGGACGAGACCACCCACCACTCAGCAGCCATGGACAAGACCACCCACCACTCAGAAGCCATGGACAAATCCACCCACCACGGAGAAGCCAAAGCTACCACCAGCACCACCACCAACACCAGTGGACAAGTCCTGCCCACTTCCAGTCAAGAAGCTGGTGAAATTCTTCACTCAGATGGAGAAGCTCCTGAAGGCCCTACAGGAAAAAACAGCTTGAGCAGCAGAATGAAAAGGATCCAGTTAAGGCTGCATGGGACTATGATCCTTTCCTGCCAGGGCAATGCCTGCTGTTCCAAAGGCAGCCTTGGTGCCAAAGGCCTGCTCTGTCCTGCCCGCACTGCTGCTCTGCATGTACACAAATGCTAACATTGACTTAGTTGCTGAAATAAAGTTACCTAGTTTCACAGTTAACCATGTTTTCAGTCCAATTTGGTCTCCTGGGCAAGGCAAGGACTTCCTTGCCCAAAACCTTCAAACTGAGGCTCCAGGCGGACCAGCTGGGCACAAAGGAAAAGAGTCACTCCAAAGGGCTGGAACTGTGCCTGGTCAGAAGGGAGGGTGCTCACAGCCACCATGGAATGGAGAAGACTGGCACATCAAGGCTAGGAAGAGGACAGGAAAAAACGATGCCACACACAGACACCTTGAGGGGGATACATTAAGGCACACGAGCTGGTGAATAGGGCCTGGCATAAGCCTTAGCTAATGGAACAGGCACGGGAAACTCCTGAGCATGGCAAGCAAAATTGCTGACTGTCACAAAGAGACACGAGCTACAGTGCCCTAAGAAAGAGCCAGATTTCACAGGTAGCAAAGGGGGGTTGATGTGTGAGGTGGCCACGCTTCACAGATGCTTGAAGGAAGAGTTGGGGTCATTTTGGGGAGAAGAACATGGCAGGACCAGCAGGACCCAGGAGACCACGCCAGTAAAGCCATGGAAGGACAAGGTGAGCTAGCTAACAGCACCTGCAACACCAAATCTGTTCACTGGTGGGGCAAACCTTGGAGCTGGGGGGGCAAACAGTAGAGGTTAGTCCCATTTGGGAGAAGACAAGGGAGGAGAAAGGCAAGAGTCTAGGAGGATGAAGGGGATGTATAAACATGGCAAATGGAGAGAAAGGAGGATAAAGGAACCAGTCACTCAGACACAAGCTGCTGAATGGTTTGCTTGTTTCACTGAGCCCTGTACCTGATCACCACAGCATGGGAAGGAAGATACTTCACCTTAGGCTTCCTGCAGCAGAATCTCCGAGGTCCAATTCTTGGTGAATGGCATGTAGGGCTGAGAGCAGAAGCATCCTTCTCTGTCTACAGCTTCCTATTGCTGTCTTTGGCCACACATTCTGGTTGCCACAACTGTCCCTGTCAGTGTGGGCCTGGAGCAGCAGTAGATCTCACAGACAGCAAGGACAGAGAGCCTGCCAGAGGGTGTTGCTCTGGCTGATGTGGCCAGCATGGACTGCGCTGCATCTGCCTTTCCCTGTGCTTTGCACAGGAAGGATGCTGCTGCTTGGGAACGCTTGGCTTACTGGGGTTGCACTTCACTGCTCACCTTCCACGGCTGTAACCAGATGGGCTCCTCCACACCCAGACACACACACACACACATGCTGCCTACAAGAGCCATGTGCTCTGGTGTGTGTTTTTTGGGAAGAAGCTGGTGGCAAATGGCTGCAGAGAGCAGGGTGGCAGGGAACTTTCCAAGGAGGCAGTGATGCTACGAGGAGTGTTCTCCTGTGAGCTGTTAGCAGACAGTGCACACCTTCATCCCACATAGAAAGGGGCTACAAGAAAGCTGGAGAGGGACTTTTTACAAGGGCAGGCACTGATAGGACAAGGGGGAATGTCTTTAAAGTGATGGCAGGTTTAGAATTGATATTAGGAAGAAATTCTTCTCAAGCAGAGGAACTCAGTGGCTTCAAAGCTGCACTCAAACCAAACGTCAGAACCATCTCCTCCTCAGAGATGGAAAAAGCCTGTCACGGTCATTACTGTGACACAAGCACCGGCCAGCAGCCTCCAACTGCACTTTCAAATGCCAAGTGACAGGCAGATGTTTCCACTAAGAAATACAGCCCTCTCAGAGCCTCTGCTTGCATCACCCACCAGGACAGCATTGCCTCAGCCTACTCTGGCCAGAGCTTTGACCTGCAGGAGTCACTTGAGCTCAGCCGGGCTCTGCACATCCCTCTGACGGTGAGACCCAGACAGACCACGTGGCACTGCTGAGACTGGAGAGGAGTTTGCAGTTTTCCTGGCATAAATGTCTTTGTTAGTAGGAAGCTGTCAAGGAGAAGGGGACATTCAACAACTTACCCCCGACTATTGTTTTCTCAGCAGCATTTGTGTAGTGGGTTTTTAGAAGTGAGAAAGAAAAAAAAGAAGAAAAAAACCCGACAAAACAACATCAACAAACAATCAAAAAGCAGACTACACTTGGGAATGTAAAACAAGGCTAGGCGACACTGTAATAATAGCTTGGTAATTAAGATGAACTATAAACCATATAACTTGAAATTGCACTGACAAATCGCACAGGACTACAAACGCAGCTAACATCCCAGGTAGATGATGCAGAATCTTTTACCCGCTTGCAGATGGGGGTCGGGTCTCACCTGCCCTGCCGCTCCCGTGGCAGGATGTGGGTCTGGGGCTGTCGGGCGGGCTCGGACCGCCCCCATCCCCAGCGCTCCCAACCCGAGCGCGCCCGGCCCGGCCCGCGCTCCATCGCCGGGACAACGCTGCCCCCTGGCGCTGCCCTTCGGGAATGCCGCGGGATGCCTTTGGCTTTGGCGTGCCGCCCGCCTGGATCTGCCCGGGAACGCGGTTACAGCGCGGTTCCTGCCCGGTGCCGATTCCTGCCCCCAGGCAGGGGCTGCCTCCAGTCACCCGCCTGACGCGTCGCGTTGGTGCGCTGCCTTGGACACTGGGAATTACTGGTGACACCTCGCATGACTGGGTTAAATACTTTTTTCCACTTTGGGCCGCGTGTTTGCACAGGAAAGATCAGCAAGTCACATCTGCTGCCGTTCCCTCCGCTCGAGCCACCTGATGTCCTTGGTACCTGCCGTCAGTTCTTAATGTACATCAACATGCGCTGATATACAGCCAGGCTGATCTTTGACTCGCCTCTGAAACAGCAGCACATTTTCTCGACAACAAATTATACTTTGACATTAGAAGGTGGCAATCTGTAATGGATATTGCAATCTGAAGATTGAAAGAGACTATCTGTGATCTTTGTCCTCAGCCGAGTAAGCGGGAGTCTCTCTTCCCTCCTACACGTTATTTGATTGTGGGACATAACCTTGGGATGTACTAATAATCATTAGTCAGAGCTGATGTATCTGTTACAGGCCTGCCCTGCCTGGGAAGGGAGATGTTGTCTGGAACAGCAGTAAATCAGCAAAACATGCACTTAAATATACAGTAAAATGTGGTTTGAGACATCGTCCTTCATACATCATATAACAAAATGCTTTATTGAGAGAGTCACATATGCACTAATGAGGAAAGAGGGCTGCTGAGACAAGACCTGCAAAGGGGAAGAGACTCGGTGGCAGGAGGGAATCAGGAGGGATCCCTGAGCAGCTCCTGGTCCAAGGGCAGTTGTGACTCACCAAGTCCTTCTCTGCCATCCCATAGTCGATGTGGTGCCTTGGAAGAGCTGGCAGGAAAGAGGGGAAGGGAGTCCTGCAAAGCTGTCCAGACACAATGAGCCTTGAGACTGTGTCCAGGGTCCAGCTTGCCAGGAAGAGTGAGGGGTTTGTTCTGCTGCTCACCAGCTTTGCAGGTCAGGTCACTACTTTGTCATTTGTTTTTGCTGCTAAGCAGCTCTTTTTTGCAGCTGAATGTTGCAGGAACTGTTAGAGCATCTCCTTTTTTACAGGCATTTTCATTGTTATTTAAATCCAAGTGAATAAATAACACATGCACCCCTAGCTCTGCCAAGGAACTGGCTGAAGCAGGGGCAAACCCTCAGGGGTGAGGGAAAGGACAAATCCTCACCCCTGAGGAAGGCATGAGCTCCCCAGGCTCAGTTTGCTGGGGAACATGCTGAAATTTTACTCTCTGGGTTCCTGGTCTTGCTGCTTTGCCTCCCTTGGTTTGTGTGGTCTTAAGCAGTTGCAGAAACTGTGCCAAAAGGGCTGGCCAAGCCACCCAGCTGGATCTCCGCAATGCCTGGGGCTGGTCCCGCCCTGCTCTGGGTGAGCACTGCCTCTGCCGAGAGCCTGAGCTCACACATCCCTGCTGAGCATGCCAGCTGGGCCCACAGGGCGCTGGGGCTCCTCCTGTCAGTCCTGTCACCCATTTTGGAGCAGACCAAATCAGTGTATGTTTGGCTTTTTTTTCTTATTAGGGACAATTCAACCAATGCAGAAAATGTCCACAGTGACTTACTCAAGCTTTGGGCCTACTATGTTGCTTAATGCAACCTCTCCACATGACATTTAGTGCCCCTGCTGTGTTGGAGAGCTGCTCTACTCTGCCAGCTGCTGTCAGGGCAGGGCTTTAATGGGGCAGGTGCAGCACTGAATGAGGCAACATCTTCTCTGACACAGAGGAGAGTGGGAACAGATTTGTGGATGGGCCTGAGGATGGGCAAAACGTGACTGCTTTCAGATACCATGGAAAAGCAGTAGGAATCAGTGATGGTGTTATGTGCTCAATGTGCAGGGCTGATGGCTTAGGGGCAATAGTTTACATTTTCTGTGCAGGAATCACAGTGACATGGGATGGGAAAATGAATATGCAAGTAAGGGTGTGAGGAATGGGCATGTCTATATGCAAGTTACTTCTTATTTTAATTTTTTTAGAGTTAGGATAGCTCAAGCATTGTAATGGCATCAATAAGATGCATTTAAGGCATAGACATTCTCCCTGCCAAAACTTTGAAGCCTGTTTGGCTGGTGGGGATATAGGCTGTAGATTGGTGTTCATTAGCTGCTTTCCACACCCTTGGTCAGTAATTCTGATCCCAAACCATGTCACTTGGCTGAGGGATGGCAGCCTGGCATGGGCCACAGACATGGGCTGAGATCCCCAGTTCCAGCAGCACACGTGTGACCAACACAGTTGTGCACCGAGAGAAGGAAACAAGGCAAGTCTTTCACTTGTCTCTCCAGTAAGTATTAGAATGGTTTGTGCCTTTCTTTTCCTAATTTTGTCATTTTTTTCTCTGAAGTCTGTTCCAAGTGTGAGCACAGATTAATTTACATATAAGGCAGGTCATATAAGAATGGGGGGCTGTGAATGGTTTGCCTTTTAATAAATTAATCAGTGCCTATGTTTTTAACAGCCTTAAGAAGAGATAAAACGTCTGTTCCTCTTGTCATGGCAACTACAATAAACGAAACATCATTCAGGAGTCAAGAAAAAAAACACAAGCACTTTAGGTCTCAGCCAAGTCTGCAAAGTAGCAGAACTCATTACTAATTCAAAGGAGCTGTGTCCCTCAGAGCTCACCATTACTGGTTTTACTAATAATAATACTGGAGCAGCATAAATTTAACAGAAGGCAGAGTTTGGCAGAAGACAGCATGGTGTTGAAGTGCCACTGTCCTAATCAAACATCTCCATGAGGCCTTCACTTGCTGGGGTCAGCCTGTCAAGAGGCAGTGCTGGGTTGTGGGGAAAGAGCTGGAGAGGGGAAGGTTATGGTTTTATAGCTATAGCAGTCTGGTAACATTAAACCTAGAGAGAGAGTGGAAGGGCCATAGGTATTTGTAATTTATTCATAAACAGCTATGCCATCATAAGAAACTTTTTAAAATAATATGTGATAGTTCTTAAAATATTTAAGAGTTTGTTGACCTATTTTCTCAGTTAATTAGGATTTTTTTTGGCTGCATTAACAATGACTTGAATGCCGTCTGCTTTAGTTGCTACACAGTTCAGCTACTCTGGGTTACAGAAACATGATTTCTTTCTAAGGCACATGACACAGGAGAGGAATGCTATTATAAGTGTCTGGACTTGTACTTAAAAACCTGTAGGCTCACTAGTAGGTAGGGCATAAGCTCAACTATTGAATATAAAACCATTCACCTAGCATCCTTTTGAGACCTAAAACAAATGTCTTTTCAATTACAGCACTACCCTTGGTTTTTCTGCAGCAGAAGGGCCATGGTGCAGTCACCTTCTCTTCAGAGTACAGTGGTTAAAACCATCAAGCTCATTTCTGCAAGCTGCTTTTGTGAGTACACTTCTTTTCTTACTCATTTATTTTGCCCGGGGTTCACTGGGCCTAGAAGTTAACTTGACAGAAATTTGGCCATGTATGCAGCACAGAACATCATGTCACTGGTGACAGTACTGTAGTATGGTCAGAAACCAGCTCTTTCTGAACACTAATAGGGCACTATTAGCTAAAGGTGCACTGTGTCCATCACACTGGGGTTGGAGTAGAGAAATCATCCGTGTCCCACCTGTCTGCTCTGAAGTCAACAGCCATTAAGGGAGGATGTGAGAGCAGGGCTTTGGCTGACTATCCAGCCTGAAGATGGCCAACTAGCTGGAGATGGCCACAGCATCCTCTTGACAGAGGGGGAAGTTGCCACCAGGAGGGCTGTGTGAGCCATCAGGGGCCCGTCATTACTGGCTTAGCTCAGGGGGTTTGCTGTGGGCTGTGCATGGAGGTGCTGCACCAAAATGTGACCCCCATTACACAGCCTGGGGACCATCTGAGCTGATCCACCCTAGAAAAGGACACCAGAAGAGCTGATTCTTTCTCTCTGAAAGGCTCTAAAATGTATGTCTCAAGAGGATCATTACCAGGACTATTTCTGACTCTTTTAAAGCTGCAGTAAAATAAACCTTTACTCTTGCTGTCATCACCTCTTTCTTAGAAGGTGTCCAGGATCGTGATGTTTACCAAGGGCTGTTTTAGTGGCATCCTGCAGAAAACCACATGGTCAGAGAAAAGTTTGTACAAACTCAGAGGACAAGGATGCTGTTAACTTCCCATGCAGCCTTTGCTGGGGATCAACAGAGTGACCTGGGAAGGGTACTTCTCAGTCTGTGTTTCTGCACAGAGTGTTACTGAGCTGACTCAAAGTAAAAGACTCAGTAAATGCTGGCTGTCAGGCTGCAACAAGCTTCCTCGTCAGGTGTAAATGGACAGGAAAGATTTTCTTCCATTTGCACCTGATGAAGAGGCATGTTTCTGCCCCAAAAGCTGGTGTCACCCTGTGTTTCTCTCCCATGGATCAATTCAGTGTTCTTCGGATCAATGTTCTCCACTAATGAGTTACTGCTTTTTATTTTCAAATTCAGACTTAAAATCTGCCTGCAAATATTGTGTCATCCAAGCAATACCAAGTGCACTGAATCAAACCTGTAAGCTCCTAAATGAGAATGGTTGGGTTTATATCGTGGGTTTTTAGTTCCTAGAAAGAAATTTAACACTGGAAACTTTTGCTGAGATTAAACAGGAGTCAATACCACAGTGCAGAGGAAGAATTTCTATTTTTTGCTACACCCTTAAGGCAACAGAGGAAATGTGTGTCATAGTTGCAGTGACAGCTAATGAGCAGATATACAATATTAATTGCTGTGAGTGTAGCACACTGAGCAATCTATCAACTTCTATTTTCTCAGCAGCTGTAGCTCAGGTACTTTTGACTAACACCTCTGTCTGAACTGGCTGCTTTGAGTTTGTTTGCCTATGTAGCAGCACAAGAGGAACTAAACCAGCCCTTCCTCTAACCTGTGCTGTGCAGCCCAGGCTGTTTTCACCCACTCCGGCTGCTTTTGGCCTTGCAGATGTTCAGATGATTGTCTTCTTCCCCCTGCTCGAGGGGCTGACCCAGCTGTACTCAGCCTGCACCAGCACGAAGCTGTTCTCCCGGACCTTTTGGAAGAGCACACCCTCCCCGTTTTCCCTGACGGTGCTGCCGGGGCCTGGCTCGCCAAAGGACACCTCTGTCTGCTTGTGGCAGTGCTGGGCACACACACAGCGCGTGGCAGCTGCCAGCGCCAGGCCAAGTGCCACGGTGCACACCAGGAGGATGCCCAGCTGGGCTGCAAGGAGTCGGCTTCCTCTGCCAGGCTTCTCTCCTTTCCCAGGAACAGCAGATCTGGGAGCTGGTCTGGTCACCCATGGCAGGGCGACCTCCTCCTCTTCCTCGCCCTGGGTGCCGGTCTCCTCTGGCTGTGGTGCCAGCTCTCTTTCTGCCATTTGCCTTGAAGCCGAGGACGAATTACCAGCAGCGTTGGCATCCCCAAACCAGGCTGTGGTTGCAGCTGTGTCACCCAGGTCAGTGTGTATGTGCAGGGCAGAGGGAGACGCTGTCACATGCAGGGAGTCTTTCGAGATGGCCCCACTCTCTGTACTGGACTTTGAAAGCAAAACACACCAAAATGTGCGGTGAGGGAGGAGAAAGGGGGAGGATTAAGTTCTCACTACATACATCATTGTACAGTTCAACTCTGTTTCTGACACCAGTGTGTCCCTCTGGCCTTAAAAAAAAAACCTTCTCCATTCCCTGGTTACTCAGTATCTTTTAGAAAATAAGGCAGAAACAACTCTGCTCCATCTGTGTCAGAATTGCCATGGGAGGAACGAAGCACTGGAGTTGGTTCCAAGGACAAAGGCTGAGTGGGTTGAAGGGGCAAAGGTGAGTGGCACAGGTGAAGGGGAAGGCCACTGCTTTGCCTGAGTAATGCTCTGCAGTTCCTGTTGCTGTGGTGGTATTTTTCACAACCATAGTTATCACATAAAAAAAATCACTTTAATAAACAATTCCCACCTTGAGTGATGCCAGGGTCATGCTGAAAGAGCAGGTGTGATCTTCCCAGCCAAGCTTCATGTTCAGAGTCACATGGGCCTACTGGGATTCACTATCACCCTTCCGAGGCTGTGGATTGAGCCACGGAGTGGAGGGACACAGAAGACTTGGCATGGCCTTTGACATCAATGATTTTGGGGCAGTCACATACAACCTGTGAACTCTTCTCAAACTCTGCCTTACTTTCTTAGTGTACAGAGCCAGCTTGAAATCTTTTGCCTCTCTGTGTTGCTTAACCACCCATTTTAGTGGCAATGACTGTTCTTGCCTGCTCTTGTTTCTAGGGCCTGTCTGGTTCCATGCACCTTATTTTATCTGTCACAAAATGACAGCCGCTCCATGCCAGGTCTGCGGCCCAGGCTTTGCTGCAGGTGTTATCCAAGACTAACTGGGAAACAATCACACAATTTAGGAGGCCCCCAATGAATTTTTCCATTCCCACTGTTCATCTGAACCCCCATCCAAAACCTGCAAAATGTACTGGAATTTTTTCTTTGGCTACACTGAGGTTTGGATCTGGCCCTCAGTAGCTGGCATCTCTCCAGCCTGTCCAGCCCAGCAGGCTTTTTCACACATCTATTAATTACACCAGAGAAACTTTCACCCTCTACCATCATTAGCAATTTCTAAAGCTTCCTGGGAAGACAGTGTGACAGGAGCACAAAGCTGAGGTAGGAGCCCTGGCAAGCTGTGAAACAAAATAGTGGAGGGTCAGAGCATCCTTTGTGGAAGAGACAGTTTCTGAAGGTACTAGTAAAATACAGTAGTAAATAGAAGACTTTCTGTGGCTGAACTGCAAACTAGCTGGCTGGCAAAGTTAATACTGCATGTGTCTGGATCACTTGCCCTCAAAAATGCAACTATAAGGACATACCGCAGGATTTGGGACTTTGGGATAGAAAATGGATTTGCTTCTCAAGTCCTTCCCCTATCTCACTTCATGTCTCCTTTCTTTTCATACTCCTTCCCTCCATTCTTGCCTAGTTTCTCAATATTTTTATTTAATTATGCTCTTCTGGTCTTGCCTTGTGCACTAACTCTTCCTTCCTTTGTTTCCATCTTCTGCCATTTCTCCACTTCTCTCCATGGCTATGCCAGGTGCTCATTGGACACATCTTCCTTCACTTGTTCTCTGTCCTCTCTTCCTTCCTAAATATTTCTCCCTGATTCTCTGCTCTATGTCCCCTTCCTCTTTTGTCTTCTGTGACATTATTTCTCTTCCTCTTGCGGCATCCTGCAACCCAGATCTAGTTCTTTATTTTCTTTGTATTTTAATTCTCTCCATCCCCTGTGTACTGGACTTCGCCTGTTAACACTGTACCTTGTGTCTCTCAGCTCTCCCTGCTTTCCAGCTTCTCCACTAGTTCCCATCTGAGCGTTCTCTCTCTCCTCCATAGCCTTGGTATTCTCCAGTTTCTCTCCCTCCTGTGTTCTCCACTTGATTCCTCAGATGCCCCCCTGGTTCCCACATCTCCTCCCATGTGTACAGCTGCCCCACTCCCCTGAGGTCTCAGTCCCTCCACCCCTTCCTGGACTTCCTGTCCTGAGATCACCCCTTCCTGAAAGGTGCTCTCATTCTGCCTGCCAGCTCCTGATCTTCCAGCTGTGCAACCCGTGCCTGTGGCTGGCCATCCCCCATCTGCCCAGCCTCAGAAAGCACCAAGATTCTTTGGCCATCCCTGGGAAAAATGAAGTCTTTCACCTCTGGCGAGTTTCTTGGGTGGCACTTATCCAGCACCCCAGAAAGGAATATCTCAGCCTTCCACAGGGACAAAACACACATTTCCAGCCCAGTAGCACCCAGCAGTCATGTCTACATGCAGGAAAGCTGTTTTAGATTGTTTTTACACTGGAACTCAAAAAAACCCAAACCCAAAACCTAAAAAGAGATATAAAAACTTATTTTCAGTTAAAGTAAAAGAAAAAATAAAACTTTTAACAGTCTCAATATAGTTTAGCCACTTGGCTATGTGGGCTGCTTGGTGCTGTGACACTGTAGAGAGGTTCTATCCTCATCTTCTCTTAGACCTTTGTGTCCTTGCAGGAGGTGTCCTCCCCAGCCCCACTGCTTACCTGGCTGTCGTCTGTACACGTCAAACACAGGCGTGGGGTGGCAGCACTGGCATTGCTTCCTGCTCTGAGATATGGACAGAGGAAAGGCAGGTTAGTGAGTGAGACTTGTTGCTGTGGCTTACCTGGGAATCCCTGTTTCTCACACCACCAAGAAGTGCGCTGCTCCTTAGAGTGGTTTTGGGACACAGGCAGTCAATGCAGGCCATACAGGCTGTATTGTTAACAATGCCTGATCATTTATTCCTATCCCCATCATTTTCACCCACAGGATGAAAGGTTGCATGAAAGCTCCTGCAGCCCAAACCATCTAGGACTCCTGAGCAGACAACCTCAAGCCCAAATTTCATAGTTGCTTTCCATCCTTTTTTCCTTTTCCCTGCAGATGGAGAAATAGGTCTGCTAAGTTCATTGTTTCATTGAACATCTGCATGCACTTCTAGAAAAATATTGTAACAGTCAATAGTTTTTATCACATTTTTCCACCACGTGGCCAGTCCTCCACTGGGCTGAGCCAGTGCAGTGTTGGGTTCTTAGGAGTTCTGGATTTCTTCCCTGTCACTTGCTGTTATGTGCAATCCCCAAAGGATTATTTCTCAAAATCTCAGCAAGCAAACACCCGCTCGCCTCTCCCTCAAATGCAGACACCTTCCTACAAGACCCTTGTGCATCTGCAGGGAAACTAGTGCTATTGTCCTTCCCTGTAAGGACTGTAGAAATAGCTCTTCCCACGACATAGTTTACCCATTGGTGCTGAAGCTGGAGGCATTGTCCTGGGAGAGGAGAGCTTGCAAGGCATCCACCGTGCCAGCTTCTTGGGTAGGAAGGGGTGGCTCCAGCCCCTGGCCTCTGAACCCAATGCTCCCACTGGACACAGCCCGTGAAGTCCGGGCCGGCTGCCTTGGCTCAGCAATGGGATGGACATCTGACCCGACACCAAAACCTGGCTCCGGTGCTGATGTTGCCACGATGCCACTGGGGCTGACAGAGAGTGCCAGGGCATGCAAAGGGGACCCTGCAGGAGAGATGGGACCTTGTCCAACAGGGAGACAAAACAAAGAGCAGGGAGAAAGAAGCAGAAGTTCATTGTCTTTGGTTTGTTTATTTCAAATCCTACTCAGAGCCAACATTTGCCAGGAAGGTTTGTAATAGTGACTCTTTTATTTACATGTCCCTTAGTTTTAAGAGGAACCCAGATGGGAATTAAAGCAGCAAAGCTCGCTGCCTGTGTTATGGTCAAGTGAAATAATTAAAACTCAGTCTTGGAGCTGTGCTGAAAATGCTGAGAAACAAATCTAGTTTGGCTATAAGTAAATTCTTAGCGTGTCTTACTGACCAAAGGCACATAAATACGACTACATATATACCGAAAGGGCAATAATCACATTTAGAGACAAATGTGTTCCTCAGTATTGCTAATTGTACCTCCTTGTCCTCAAGAGCTGAGTATGTGGTATTTTAGGGTTTGCATTCAATCATAAGATGTGGTGACCCTGTTAAATTATCTGTACCCCCCTTGGAACTGGCTCCATCACCTCAAGTGCTGGCCCCTGCCTCACTTCAAGGAGCTCACCATGGCTATCACTGATCTCTCCAAAGGCCACAGGAGTTAAACGGGTCCCCACAGTTTCTTTGGGTCATTTGTGTTCAACACTTGCCCAGAATAAGCTGTAAAGCTACTCTGAGGAAGAAAACCCATACCTTTGCTCACTGTACCTGTGGGGTGTGGGTCAGCTGGTCCCTGCGAGGGCATGGGGGCTGCAGTGTCAGCCTTCTTGCTGCTGCCAGCAAACGTCTCATTTTGTCCTCCCTGAGCCACAACAGCAGATTCAATCTTTGCCCAGTAAACAAAGTATGACTGGACTATGGAGATACTGTTAAAACATAATTAGGCAAGAATTCACTGGCTCTATAGCATTAATAAAACATCTGACTGTTTAGCTAATCACAAAGGCTGCTTTAATCTGAAGGGAGAAGCAATGCAAAAGTATTTTGAAGGATTAACCTGTCATATGTTTTCTATTACAAATAAAAGATACCAGGTCCCATAAGAAAGATTTGGGGTGAAGAATCACCACTCATAATTAAGATCAGCCAAAAAATGTGTGGGAACTTCAATAAGAAAAGCTCTATTACATTCACTGTGTTGATAGAAGTACATTTGTAAAACTTGGACTAGCTCTGCTTATAATCTTCTGTAGGCAGGGAAACAACAGTGGTATTTACTAATTAAAACAAGTCAATGTAACTTGTACAAACAGCAGAATAGGTAAGGGCAAAAAAAGTCTCCCTTCTCAGCCCTCTGATATTTGAGCCTGTCTAATCCTCTGCTTTTTGTCAGATGCCAAAACTGCATTGGCCAACCTTTAAGTGTTCACCCAGAGAGCCTTATTTAAGCTGGAGATATTGGGAGAATTTCAGCTCAGATTGCTCAGCTGCTTCTGAGAGTTAGCTAAGAGGAAACCAACCTCGGTTTTCCTGTACCAGATGACTCTTACAAGGTATTTTTAAGCCTAACAAAAAGTTTTTCCAGATGCTGTGATAGGGCAAAAAGGGAGAGGCTATCAGAAGTCATCTTGGAGGGTCAAAAGCCAGAAGGTGAAGGAAGTATCAAAGCGGGTGGCTAGGACTAGGTGTTGCTGGGTTTTGTTTGGGTTTATTTGGTTGCTTAGGCTTTCTGTGGCTTTAATAGTATTTTCTGATCTAAAACAATGGCCAAAAATTGGAAGCTCCATGCAGCAATATTTCTGTTTCAATGAATTTTTATTGAATCATGATAAGACACAAGCAACAGCACTGACCAGGATGCTTATGTTTTGGGAAGCAGCCAAAGATCTGGCCAAACAGCTTCTAAGTGGTTTTGTAAAGTCAAAAAATACCAATGTAATCTCTTTCAAAATGAAAAGCCATTCTGCTTTATCTAAATCCATCAGTTAGAAGATTTTTAATTTCGTTCCAAATCAGAACCAAACTCCTTGAACAGTTTGAGACTTTGGTGCAAAACAGAGATGTCAAATTTTGACATAGTGCTCACTCTCTTTCTACTGTGAATTATTCTATTTACATTTTACTTTTTTTTTAAACTACTAATGCTTAATTATTTTTAAGAGGTCATATACAAGATTATCCTGTAGGCAGGGAAGTGCTATGGGTTTTGTTACTTACAAAGACAGGCAAACATGATCACAGTTCTGTCTTTATGCCTTAATATTTCTATTGCCTAAATGCCTAGGCTGTCATCTTCCAGTGTATTTATTCTGAGAAAATAGTGACCACATAAATAAAAAGCACCACTACCCAGCAGATATTAATGGTGATTTATGTACCATCTGGGATACTGTTGCAGCATTTGGTAAGTATTTAGCTATACTGGGTTCAAGATACATAAACCACTTCACCGGACAAGTACAATGGAAAAATAAAGCCAAGCCTTTAAACTGAGAAGACTCAAATTCTGGCTAGGAACTAGCATGTCCTTACAAAAACTTGATGTCTCCAATGGGTTGGTCTGGTGCTTTCCATACGAAGGACAGATTTCTCTTCAGGGACTTATCCGAGTGGGTGACAGTGTCCCCATATTCAAAACAAGTCAGCAGCTTGGAACCAGGAGGCACAAAGATGAATGTGCCAGCGATTTCGTTGTTAGTCACTCTGCGAGCTTGGAGCATAAAGCCCATGTAATCCCGAGTGCTCCTCACTGTCACTGGAAGGCAAAACATAGGACGGAGAGGATTTGTTCTGTAGTTATGGAGTGAATTGTCTGCAATGGATTTTTGAGTGATAGCACTGAAACCAAAAGAAAACCTTGGGTAACAACACTGGCACAGCCTCAGGAGCAGCGATGCTGGGGGTGAGGCACGCCACCAGCTGTGCCTAAGAGTCAGGTGAGCCACCCAGACTCCTTCGTGTGTGGTGCAGAGGACCTGGCAAGGTCACTTTACCCTCTGGAGGTGCCCCTCATGTGCTGTTGAATTTGATGAAGTCTGGTATGGTTGAGACACAGCTGAGATAAATAAATCCCCCCTGCCAAAGCACCCAAACCTACCAGCTGGTTCCAGCAAACAGTTGGTCTGCAACAAATGGTGAAAACCTGGAGTCAGCCATCACCTGAGAAACCTTAGACCAGGTGCTGCAAACAGAATTCCTCTGTAAATACATTCATTTCCTCATGACGAGAGAGGTGGTGTAGCTCACTCAGAACAGTTATCCCTCTTCCCAAACCTCACAAAGATTAATGCCATCATTTGAGATGAGTTCCTGTGTATTTTTCAGATGCAGGAATGAGAAGCTGTTCCTTACCTGGAACCTTGTCTCCTGGGAAGTAGAAGGACATGTTGGTGTGGACAGTGACATAGTTGCTGTTGGGGCTGTGCAGCTGCACCCTGAGGTGCCTGGGCATCATGTCAGTGCAGGCAGAGAGGCTGGCGCCGTGTGAGAAGGCGGCCACGTAGGAGGCCAGGCACAAGGTGGTGCATGCCCAGCCAACAATGGCAGTGTGGGCTCTCCTGCCATCCTCCATCCTACAGCAGCAAACAACATGGAGGTTCACTTCAAAGCAGTGGCTTCAGCACCCTGTGAGCCCTTCTGGTGCCATTGATTTAGCTGATCTCCAGAGCCACCCTTCCCACAGGCTTTAAACAAGGGAGAATAAATTATCTCTGTGGCCCCTGGAGGCACTTGGGGAATCCACAGCATTCACATTCTGAAGTAATTGTTGAGGCTGGGAAGGAAGAGGCTCCACAAGAGGATGTATTTCTTGTGAAGTTGGCCATGGAAGGAGCAGATGGGGAGGATTTCATAGAATCATAGAATCGATTGGGTTGGAAAAGACCTCCGAGATCATCAAGTCCAACCCTTGGTCCAACTCCAGTCCATTTACCAGTTCATGGTACTCAGTGATTTGCCCTAAAAAGTCTTGTGGGCTTTAGAAGGAGAAGGCGGCTCTGTATGGCCATGCTCAGCACCCTCCACAATTCCCAGTCCAAATGTACAACCTGATCAATAGGGGGAAAATCTGCCCTTAGACCAGCAGAGCTACTGCAGACCCCTATTGCGTGTGGGGCTGGTGCCCAGAGCAGAGCCACACACTGGGCTGCTGGTGACCCTTGGACCCCCGTCTGGCCACCCAGCAACACCTAGGCATGTCCCTCTCAGTCAGGGCTTGCTGTAGCTGACAAGAAGGTAGTGATGCTGTCTTTGAAGTAAGAATTGGAACCCTGAGATAAATTGGTGGCTGTCTCAGCTATTGCCACAATTTCTCCTGATTCTAATACTAGCAAGCATTTTTTTTCTTGACATAGTTCAAGTTTAATATTTAGTATGCTGTGTCTTTAGTACCTCACAGCTTTGGTGGCTGGCACAAAACTCATTTCCAGATTAACTGGGGTATTGTCTTCTTCTGATTTTTCAAAATGCACTTTTGAAAGTGAAGCTGAAGGATGAGTTCAGTCTGTTTATTGTAGTGGATATCATAAGGGAGGTGGTTCTGATTTTAATGTAGTGCTTTCTAACATCTTTCCAACATGCAGCTTCTCCTGCCTTAAATGTCATGACACTTAGTCAATAGGTAGATGTAAATGAATCAGAGGAAACCAGAGGCTGAGGAGGTCTATCTTACACCTCCCCCTCCAGCACTTTCGAAACTTGCCAGCTGATTAACAAACCACCACTGCACATGAAACAGTTTATGCCCAGACTGAAGCAGCAAGCAGATGGATGCAGTTTAACCTTCCACAGCCAAACATCCTGCCTCTCCAACCAGTAATGTGCCAGAAGATGCTTGTGGAAGTCACAGGAGCCTTTGCCAACTATCCCAGCCCCTGCTAGACCAGCAGCAGGATGCCTCCCACTCCTGGAGCCAGCCTCTTCTGTGGGCACACATAAACCTCCCTCGCTGGATACAATTTCTCACGGGAGCTTAGGAAAGTACCCCAGAGCAGCATCTTTCCCTGGCATATTTCCCAGGCCACGCCACTGTTCCCTATCCCCCCCCAGCTACCCTTCTGCAGCAGAGGAGCAGTGCCCTGCTCCCCAGGGCTGCCGGTGCCGCCATCGCTTACCTTGGGACACGAACGCTACCAGGCTCGCTGCCACTGCTGCCCTCCCAGCCTGCCCGAGACCCATCCTTTCAGGGACCTTCTTCCCTTCCTCCTCTAATGAGAAGCGCAGCAGCTGTTACTGCTAATACCCACCACCCACAGCAGCTCTCTGCCAGTGCCCAAATCCTGCTTTAATCATATTAGTTTTTCTCTTCACATCCCACCCCTTTTTTTTAACAAATCTCCAAGATTCTGCAATGAAAACAAAGGCAACTAATGGGAGACAGGGGCCACAGCAAGTCATGAGGTTTGTGTGGGACACCCTGGAATGTCTTTGCAGAGGTGCAGAATAATTTGACTTTTGCTTCCTCGTTACCCTCCCCACACACACAACCCCCCTTCCATGCTGAAGCAAAGCCAAGTCACATCAGCTCCCTCCACAACCCCTGAGCAGTGTGCCCTCTCTCACACTTACAGGGGATTAATTTTGGCAGTAAAAGCCAAATTTTGTTAGAAAGGCTGGGAAGGCGCATCCCATGTGCCAGGCCTTCCAGAAGGAGCCATCAATATTCCACAAATCCCCCAAAGCCAGCACGGGGGACTAAACATCTGCTATGTGTGACTGTCCTCCAGCACAAGAGCTGTATTTAAGTCCAGACTCAGCCCTGCTCCTTGCTCAAGCTGTGCTGCAGCAGTGCTGGCATTCAGTCATAGAGCTGATCCTGTCCCTGGGCTTCCCAGCTCCTTGGATCCACCTCGTCACTGCGGACTGCTGTGGTGATAGGGACTCTCAGCCAACCCTGGCCACTGTCACCAGGCCCACCCTGCTCACTGACAGTGGTTCGTTGCTTGCAACAGACGGAAGTTACTGTTCAATTCATCATTAGAACTGCCATCAGGAGATGCTGAACGAGCTCATGGCTCCGAGTAGGGCTGGATGAACAGAGTAACAACCCCATCCACCCGCTGGCTTTCCTTCAGCTGACAGACCCTTAGGAGGCAGTGTGAGATGTCGCAGGTCTACTGGGAGCAGGGCTGGCCCTGTGGTTAAAGAAAGGTATTTAAGATGGATGGGTGCCTGGGGCCCTTTAGTCCTCCTCCTTCTCCTTGGATAAATATGTGTCTGATGGTTGAATGAGTTCATGCTGGTGCTTGGGCTGCTGTCCCTGCAGGACACCACAAAACTCTGTCCTGTGCCATGACTAAAGGGATACACCAACACATAGATGACACCACTGCGTTTTGTTTCTGCAGCTCCAGCAGTGCCTTATAGCTAATTTTACTTGGGGTCTGACCAACGTGAGAGTCTGTCCAGAGTGGCCATCCTGGTGACCTCTGCCTAGGGCACCCCCAAAAGCTGGAGGCAAGCTTGCAGATGCTCCACTTACTAGTGCTGTTCCCATCAGCCTGCCCTGCTCTACAGCCTGTCCTTCGGAAGTGACACAAAATGCTGGGCTGGCACTGAGGTACTGCTCCTGACAGCCCAGCTCTCAGCTGTTTAACTGGTTGGAGAGTATGGCAACTGGTGGTACTGGGCTCCCATCAGCCTGCTCTCCTCTGCATTGAAAGAGGCCTTGAAGTCACTGAGAAATGTCAAGATATAATGTATGTCTTGTACTTTCCTTTGTCAGTGGAAGCAGAGCATAGTTCAGGGAAGGAAGGAAGTTTGCATTAATGCTTCTGTTCCAGTTTGTAATTGCCTGCATTTCATATACAGAAGAGAATACATTTATGCTGCATCAATGACTAATCCTCTCCTGCAACCAGACAGTCTTTTATGGCTTTTCCTTACTAACTTATTCTTAAGTAAAAGCTTATAATAAAGCAGTAGCTCCGGAGCTCTGACAGTCTGCAGGAGAAATGCCAAACATGTTACAGCAGTTCTGGCACAGTGGCCAGGTCTGAAAACAGCATTCCATATGAATGTGGGTCTTTGCATCACAGGACAGTGTTACAATTTTGCACTGTCTTTGTCAGCTGCTGTCCCAGATCCGGCACACGTTTTCTTTATGCCAGCTCCAGTGAGGACTATTTATCCTCTGCCTTCCACCTGAAAAGGGAGGAAAAGCAGCAAAGAGCAGACACTGAAATATCAGTGTTGGGTGTTCCCTGGAGTTCCACACACAGCTGTGGGGAGAATGGAGAAGGGGCTCCAGGAAAGGAGACCCAGATCCTACCCCTCTGTGGCAGCATAGTATGTACAGCAGTGCTGAAGTGTCTCTGCTCACTTCCAAGGCTGCACAGCCTCTGGCAGGGCAGGACGTGCTGCTGTACACAGGTTTAGCAGCATCAGTCAGCAGAGCTGCACAATGCTGCCTGGTTATTTGCTGGGCTGCTCCAAAACACAGCCTTACACAGCATTCATGCTCACTGCCTGCTCTCAAGCAGAGGAACTCAGTGGCTTCAAAGCTGCACTCAAACCAAACGTCAGAACCATCTCCTCCTCAGAGATGGAAAAAGCCTGTCACGGTCATTACTGTGACACAAGCACCGGCCAGCAGCCTCCAACTGCACTTTCAAATGCCAAGTGACAGGCAGATGTTTCCACTAAGAAATACAGCCCTCTCAGAGCCTCTGCTTGCATCACCCACCAGGACAGCATTGCCTCAGCCTACTCTGGCCAGAGCTTTGACCTGCAGGAGTCACTTGAGCTCAGCCGGGCTCTGCACATCGCTCTGACGGTGAGACCCAGACAGACCACGTGGCACTGCTGAGACTGGAGAGGAGTTTGCAGTTTTCCTAGCATAAATGTCTTTGTTAGTAGGAAGCTGTCAAGGAGAAGGGAACATTCAACAACTTACCCCCGACTATTGTTTTCTCAGCAGCATTTGTGTGGTGGATTCCTAGGAGGCAAAAAGAAAGCCACACTTCGGAATTTGAAATAGCCCAGGGGGGCCTGTGCTTGTTCTGTAATAGCTTGAAAATTAAGACAGACTATAAAATGTGTAACCTGAAATTTCATTGATGAAGTTCACAGAAGGATTATAAACCCAGGAACATCCCAGGCTCTTTGATGCAGCAATTTTGTCATTCTTGCAGATTGCTTTGACATCTCCACATCACCAGGGCACAACAGGAGTGCCAGATGTGGAGCAGGTGCAGTGGAGATGTAATATGAACAAGGATGGAAGAAACTCAGAGCTGACACTTAACAGCAAACTGGTTGCTTGACAGGTTGAGAAATGCTTTGTTTCTGCAAGATTATAATAGTTTCAACAAATTAGAAGTCCCTCCCAGTCACCTAGTGGCCACCTGAGTCCTGTGAACAAAGTTTGAAGTGGCTTAGAGAAGAATGAGCAGGTTGATCAACAAGAGAGCTTCAAGGTGGCAACAGCTGAGTCCAGATCACAAGGAACTGATGATTAAACCAACAAAGGTGACAGCACTACCTTATTTAAGAATATTTCAAGTCATCTTTAAAACAAAGAGCAGGGGCCAACTTCAAGATGAGTGGGTAAAAACCCACAGTAGGAAAGTGGTAAAATCCCATGGAAGTCTCACAGGGAAAATGGAGAAGAATGTCTACAAACTGGCATCTGAGTTAACCTGGGCATGTCTGTGGCTCTTTATTTGGGAAAAACAGGGAAAAGGGGATGTCTTCCTGATACTAGTTTGGTGGAGGGTTGGCAGAAGCAGTGGCAGATTTTTCACCTTTTATTTGGATGACTAGTTTCTGTTCCTCTATCACACTTACTGAAGTGTGACAGAGATTAAAATGTTATTCCTGGGAATGAACTGACACATACACATGTATGCAACATATAATGTGAGACTCCCTTACAAATTCAGCCTAAAGAAAAACCAAGGTTGAGTAATTTCTTTAAAAAATAACCCTTTGTTTTATTTGGTAACTACTGCAACCTGAGCAGCTGTTCTGTGCTAGAGAAAGGGGTTGAGGAGAACTGGAGAGAGAGAGAGAGAGATAGTGTGACTGAGCGTGTAGGGCTCTTTCTGGACCTCAGTAATAAAGGCCTAGCAAAAAATAGCTCAATGATTACTTTACTAAGACAGAGTAAGATGATGAACACAGACAGTAAGTAAAATGAGCATCCCTTCAGATGCTGGGCACCCCACATTCACGTAGCATCATTCAGAGCCCAGATGGATTTGCCCACAGTGTGCTGTGCAGAGCAGATAGAAACCTGTCCGTGGAGAGCTGCTCTCCCTTTTCATCACTTGAGCTATTTTATAATTTCTGTACACCACAACAACCCCGTGGAGACCTGGAAGCCAGGCTGGACATGCAGCTCAGCCAAGCCCAGCCCATGGCTGCTGTGTGGATCCCTGACTCCCAAATGTAGAGGGGTCCCTCGGTCAGGGTCAGTACAGCAGCTCAACAAACACCCCTCCCATCTGATTTCAGGCCTTGGAGAACAGTTTGGCACAGGAATCTGAGGCTTTGAAACTGCTGACTCCACAGCCTGCTTGTTTTCAGAACCCACACGGGGTTGGCTCTGGCCACGGGTGTGAGTTGGCATGTGAAAGATCAGGCATTGCTTTGGTACCATCAGTCAAACGTTGGAAGGCTGTCACTTTGCAAACTCTTTCATGGTTTCTTGCCTACCGTGTACAATGCAGCTGAAACCTGCAGCTGTGGCTGTCAGAGCTGGGAAAGAGCCTTAGGAATTAACGGGCAAATCATATCCAGAAAGGCTCTAACTGTTTTGTCATAGTAACATCATGAAAGAGATAGAAATAACTCAAATAAATGATGTTGAGTAGATTACATTAGATTCCCTTTGAACTAGGAACCAGGTGGCAACAAATTGTAATCAGGTGGCAACAATTTGGTAATCAGTGTATACCTTCAAGGCAAAACCTTCCTAGTATGCTCTACTCCCTTTACATAGGGGCAGTTGAAGGCACTGGAGGCTTTCAGCAGGAATCTGGGTTTTGGCTGTCTCATCACAAAGCACTTACCTCCTTCTTCCAGACCTGCTTTCTTCAGTTTTTATGGCTCAGTTTGTCTTTTCAAGTGCAAGAAACTTATGCTGGATGTGGGGAGGTAGGAAATTTGCAGTTACTGCTCTTGTTGTGTTTGCCTGTGAGGTTGTTATGCAGCTGAGGGTGGGATAGTGGTTGAATGGCTTTTGCTTCATTGTGTCCTCACTGCATAAAAGTACCGACTGACTCTGTGATGATGCAGCTTTAGTCTTTGAAATTCAGTCATTTTTCTTTGTTAGCTCTGGATTACTTAATTTTGGGTACATTTTCTAAGGACAGTCAGTGATTGACAAATGCTTGCAAGTTGTTCAAAGAATGTTTCATTGTCAGCTCTGATCTAGTTGATTTCCAAGCAAAGCTGTTTTATACACAGGTACTAGAGCAAGAGCACCACAATGTGCTAAATGAGGTAACATGAACAATATGAGCACTAGTAGCTCATACTATCTGCTATGTAGGAAGATATATTGCTTTTGTAAGTGTGCATTTGTGTGTTCCAATGGGATAAAGGTCTTATAAATTTGATTATCAGGAGTTGGTGAAATATTCATTCTACTTTGATATTTATATATATACATATACATCCATATTAGGTACATGCAATTATGGAAAGCATTCCATGTTGTCCCATTCCAAAAGCTGTTGATTCGCTTCCAAATGGAGTGTTGTCCTACAGAATATGTAAGTCAAAATCTAAAAGATAAGTAGACTAAATCCAATGTGAATGCTTTACCCAGCCAAAGCCAGACTACATCCAAACATTGGACTGCCTAATTAAAGTCAAGCTTAAATGTCCACTTGATTTAAACACAGGGGTTAAAAATTGAATTAAAGGGAATAAAATCGTGTAAAATATATAAAGGGTAGTGATTGTGGGAATTAAATGCTTAATTTCTTTTGCTACTTTCAAGATTTAAATGTTAATTACAACATCTGATCTTCAATATAACTTTTCCTGTCTACCTCACATAGTAAATAGTGACTTCATGATCTAGAATATATTAAAAAACCCCTGAGCATGTAAGCTATGGAGTATTTTCTCTGTTTAGTATGTGATTAGGCCATCAGAAGTAGAGATTACCCTGAAACACGTTCTATAGCCAGACTTGTAGAAACAGAACTGCAACTAAAAATGAGCAATGCAAACTCTTGAGAGTAAATCAAAATCTGTGCAAAATGTATTGCTATGGGTGGGCAGGTGTGTGGGGTGAAGAGAAAGGTGGAGAAAGAAGTGTGTGGGGGGGGGCGGGGGGCAGATGAACCCTGTATTAAAATCAAAAACCTCAACAAACCCCCGACAGTCTGTAGGACTGAAAGTAGACAGTAACCTGCCAGCTACATATAGATGACAAAGCACATGAGAAATTGCATGTCCCACTTGGAGCTGCACCTTCATTTTGAAAAAAGAAGTCACTTACAGAAGAGCAAGTTGGTGATTTGTCTTACATCCTGGACCTCTTTCAACCCTTGTCAGAAAATGATAAATTGTTGAAGCATATTGTACACTAGCAACTCTATTTGTGTGTTCTGTCATGGCTTCTGAAGTGCTTCAGGTGGAAAGGTTAACCACTGACTGCAAAATAATTTAGAATTACTTCTGGATTTTAAAAACCAGTAAAATTAAAAATTTGCAGCCTAAATTCTTTCCCTTTGATAACTGAGATGTTATTTCCTGCTTGCTTTCATGCTACTGGTATCTAGGAAAAATGGGCAAATGTTACATTCACACACTTCTCTTGAGTTAATCCATCCACAACCTGAAGTATTTCTGTTCCTGGACACACTATAAGCTGTACAAAGAATAAAGCAGGACTTTAGAAAACTGGCTCACCAACCTCATCATGAGGCACGTTTCCCTAACTTAAAACTCTGTCATGAAGAACAAGAAATCTGAGTATGTGGATGTTAAGTGCAGGAACACTCAGGTAAAGAAGTATCTGAACCTCCAGAGGTTTTTGCCTTGGCTGACTGCATGTCAAAGGAGAAAATATATTTTATAAATTGGAACAAGTATCCACGTGAAATTGAGCTCTATTTACTCATTGTGCTTTGATTACCTGGGAACACTGCTGAAAAATATACACAAACATGTTCTGACTTCACTGTCTGCTCAGAGGTTTCCCCTCCCTAATGCACAGTTCATGCTGTAAGCTTAATGCATTTGTTCTCATTTCTAGCTATCACATAAAAAAGAGAATATATAGATGGTACCAGGTTTGGAGGGGAGTGGATGGGAGAAAGTGAACTGTCTAAAGAGGATACATATGGCATGTTTACAAAGGCTTTTAGATTCCCAGTCTGTTTTCAGAGTAGCTTTAGGTATTAAAATTGCTTTTTACTGAGGAAGTCCATTGTGTTTGGTAGAGGAACATGAGAAAAAGGTCACCCCAAGCAGAGGTAGGTGGGGGGTACCCAGGCAGGAGATGCAGCAGCTGCTTGCTGTACTGACACACCAACTGAGAGCTCTTCACCTCTGACTGACTTCCCCAGCTGGCACAGAGCTTTCTTTTCACCCTTAAGGCTTTTCTTCTATTTGACTCAATTCTCTCCCCACCCCTAACTGTTGAAGTGTCACTGTTACATCCCTTGATTCAAACCACAATTCAACATTTCTTGGACAGCTGAACTTTTTACCCAGTGACTCTTACTGCACTGGCATTTAAAGCTGACCCTGTGTTTTCCAAAAGGGACAGGTCATTGTCACCAAAACATTAGCAGTTGTCTTCCCAACATCAGTCAAACTATTGTTTTGCCATCCATACAAGGCTGTGATTTGCAATTCCTCCATGCCTGCTTACCTTCCAATCAGGATTTTTTTTAACTGTTAGCACAATTAAAGGAGCTGTTGCTTTGAATTAGGCTTGTGGCACTATGACGTGCTTCTCTTTTATTTTTTCTGTACAGTGGAACAAAGCAAATCTTTGAAAAAGAATTCAGGAAGTTTACACTAGTTTGCATTTATTTAAAAAAAATATTTAAACACTTCTGTATTTCACCTGTGGATTATGAACTACAAATCAAATAGGGCTCATCACTTCAAAGAGGTTCACAAGGACCAAACATCATTCTTCTGGCATCTTCACATCCTCCTCTTCTGTGTGCTTATGTACAACACTGAAAAACAGAAAGTGGCACATAGAAGAGGGCCCTGGTAAATAATGTGCAGAAACCTGTTTATTTTAAATATCTTATTTCCATGGCTTGTAAATTCACACTGTAATGAATCCTGTTCAGCATGAATAAAGTCAGTAAAGTTCTGGTTTCAAAAAAAATGCTATCAAACATCATGTATTACTTTGGTTCTGTATTTATTACATTCATAGCCAAAATACACTGCAGCAGATGGAGGCTGAACAGAGGAATAACAAAGCCAGTATCCTGCAGTATTACCAAGGGCAGCATGAGAGTTCCTAAGCAGCAGAATTACAGGTGTCAGATACTAATGCTGTGCTCTTTCAACAGAAGCTGTAAATCCCAAGCACTTAAGGCAAAGCTAATGATAAGCTCTGAAGCAGCAGATATCTTCCACCTGCATGGCTGGGGATATCCCCAGAACAGATCCATTCACCACATGAAATTATACTGTACTCATAAACCTGGGATGTCTTCAGTTCTCTGTTCAGCCACCTGCCTCTCATCCATTTGTTTTAACTTTCATAATAGGTTATTTCTTTAATTGATTCTCCAGCTGTAATGTCACTTTGCTCCTTAGCATAACAGTCCAAATGCCTTGCAAAGGGCACTTGGCCTCATTTCAAGGATTATTTCTCCACCTAAAATGCTCTTTTACACTGGTGTCACATCCTCTTTGACTTTTTTGTAACATGGAATTCAGTGCCTGTTTCTTTTTATTCCCTCCCTCCTTGCTGACCTCCATTTTCTTCCCAAGTAACTTGGTCAAACTCTGCTTCATTTACCTTCTCTGCAAGTCTCTTCACATCCGACTTGTGAATCTTTTCTATTTTTAGATACTCTCCTCCCTGGCATGTCCTGTTATTACAGCCTAACTGATACCAGAGAGTCATTCCAGGAGCCTGGGATTGTCCTTGAAGTGCACTAAAATCCACCTACTGCACTGGGATATTCAAAGGCTCAACAGTAAAGCACGAGTGATTTTCTTGACTGGTGGCAAAATCTTTACTCAAAGATGAAAACAGCCTCCAGTGCTAATGAGCAGCATCCATTCAGTTCTGGACACAACTGCCTCACCAGGAAATATCAGTGTCACTTTAATATCTGCACTGTATCACAAATGTGTGCAGGAGCTTGTCTAGCAAAGCACAAACTTCTGTGGTGCCATCTAAGCAAGCAGTAAGTGCAGAGTAAGTCTGTCAAAGGACAGAAAATAAGCTCTGAGGAAGGCTAGAAAAGAGTGTGCTTCTCTAAGTGAACTTCAGGTTCAGAGGCAAAAAGGGCCACAGGAATACAGAAAAGCACAGACCCTGGGAAGTGAAATTGTAAAAAGTAATTAGGTTAAGGTTTCCAAGAGGGCCTAAACCCATAATTCTTACAGGCAGCTTGCTTCTACCTCAGCCAGCCCTCAAATTCAGAAGGAAGTATCAAACCACAGTGTTTTAATGAGCCATAAGAGAAGGAGCAGGAATTACCATTATTTCCTCGGATAAATGCATCCCCATACTTGTTCTTTAATTGTCCATTTACATATTCTTCAGTCTGTTCCAGAGCTATATTCATATACCCATCCAGGCATGCCAGGACACCTGAAAAGTGACAGTGTAGGAGAATCAGCTTTAAACTTATTTTAAAATAAATAAAAATGCACTGTGTGTGAATAGTACAGGGGAAACCCCAAAATCTGTATCTTTGTAACAAACCAAAAGCCAAAGCTTGGCCAATGTATTCTTCAATTATTCAGCTGGGAGAGAAGAATCCCAGGCACTCCAGTAGCAATGATATCAATTGATGTAAGAGTTTCGGGGCTAAAAATGTCATTAAGGCTTGACTTGCAAAAGATGGACAATTTTCCCTTTAAAAGTTTAAGCTGCCCCTTCTCAGTTGTGTTTTAAGCCACACACATGAAGAGAACCTGTGACATTAAGAATAACGGATGAGCTAAGGACAAGACTGTAAATTGAGTTATCACTAAAACTTGTGAAGGAGGCAGCTGAAAAACAACCCTTTTAATACAGGACACCATACACACATTTCATATTTATCTTCATGCTTACAGATGTAGAAGAACACTGGCTGCAGGTCTCTGTTTTCATGTAAACAAAATTCTACATATTTTTTTTGACAAAGAGCTTTCAAATGGCACTGAAATCTTCCCACAAATACAAAATTACACTTTTTAGGTAGTGCAACTAAAGAAAAAAATCTCTGCAATATTAGATGTTCTTTTGATCAGGAAAATATGCATTTTAGTAACGCTCTAGTAACATTCCCAAGGTCTGCCAGGGGAAATTTAAGTTGGAGATCAGAAAAAAATTCTTTCCAGAGAGATTAATCAGGCATTGGAATGGGCTGCCCAGAGAGGGGGTGGATTCACCATCCCTGGAGGTTTTTAAACTGAGATTGGACATGGCACTGAGTGCCATGGTCTGGTAAAGGGACTGGAGTTGGACCAAGAGTTGGACTTGATGATCTCTGAGGTCTTTTCCAACCCAATTGATTCTATGATTCTATTTTAGACAAGTATTTATGTTCTCACTTCTCACAGCCCCTGTTGAAGGCTGTACCCTGTTCACACAGTACCTCCTAAGTGCTGACAGCATGGGGGCATTTTTCATTCAAAATCCCTGCTTTTATGTCTATACCCAGAACTATGGCCATCCACAAATTCAACTCATCAACAGATTACTCATGTAAAGAACTGAGTGTGAGGATTAACAGATGTATAGAACTGCTCAGAAAATGCAACCTGATTTGTTAATTGTGCACATACTTAATCCAGCTATTTACAAGTTGTTTTATATCCCTTTTGCATGTATGTTTTCCTGACTTCATCCTTACAGCACAGATAATACTACTAAAATTATTTTGTCCTCTTGTTTGAAAAACACCTAGTTATTTACTTGGTAGTAAAACTGGAAATATAGTACGTTGGCTGTATTTGGGGAGAGAGAAAACTCCAGCCTGAGAATCCTCCTCTAGGACACATTCTCATTTTTCAGAAGTGTATCTTCCATATATTAAATAGGAATTCAAGTTCTTACTGCCAGCTTCTCATGGTTTAAAGATTATTGTTTTCCTCTCTGTTTTTCTTTCCTGTTTCCACAGACAAAGGACAATCTGGCTGCTCACTAAGTATCACTAAATGCACCAAAAACACCAAACAAGGGTCAAAACTCTTTTCCATTCCAGTAATCCTGAGTGCTCCAGGCAACAATGGAAAATGAAAATGTTTGTCCAAAATTAAAACTGGACCTTGTGGATTTACCTAAGCCACCACTCAGCAGGTCACAAATGCAATGTTTTCAAACTGAAACATCCATGAACTAGGAACCATTCTCTTCCTCCTTTTCTTTGTGCTCACTCTTAGGCCAGTAATGGCATGAAATATGACTGCCCATCCTGGCCAGCATTTTATCTGGTTTATCTGGATGTAGAGATGTTGTGATGTACAAATCCATATCCACACACAGGAATTGTACATTAATCCACCACTGGTTCCTTCCACAGGGCACATGCAAGCACTTGGATTGAATCCAGGCATTCCACAGTTACACACCAACACCTGCATTGGGCCAGTACAGAGAGAAAATGAACAACACAGCCTGGGTATGAACCTAAACAGATCTGCAACAAAAGCCTGAGATGCTGTTTCTTAAATGTTTGGTCACATTTCTGCAGAAAACAAAACTGTGTATTTTTTCAAAGGAAAACAGTATACAGATTTTCAACCACAAGATCACATCAGGTGGGAAGGATGGGAGAGCACAGGGAAATAGGGAAGAGAGGGAAAGAATCCAGTAACAAATAAGGGTGTTCAAGGAACTATGGCTCAATTCCTGGAAGGTCTGACTGCAGGCTTGCTATAAACTAGCTTTGTGGAGGGAAAAGGGGAGGAGCTCATCTAGAGCATTGACAAATAGATCTTACCAATGGTCTCAAAGCAAATAGGAAGTGCATCAAAAAACAAGTCTGGTTTGGCCCTGCCTTGTGTACCTTCAGGTAAATGACTTGCTTTAATTGACTTTAATGAGCTCTCTCAACCTTCTCCTGCAAGAAATCATTGAGAGAGATGCAGCACAGACTTTAAGCCACCAACCCCACCTGAAGTGCTCAATGTGGTTCTCAAAAACATGACACACTGCAAATTGTGTCATCTGAGCGACACTGAAGAGAAACAGCACAGGAGAAGGAGGTGCTGCTGCCTCTCTCAGGGAACAGTAACAATTTAGAACTGTCATAACACAAAGGTTCCTTGTCACAGCACAAACAGCCTCTTCTCACAGGTGCCAGGCTCAGCCAATGGCAGCAAACCTGTCTGAAACACTGATCTGTAGCAGAGACAGGATTTTTAAGTTATGGCAGAATGAAATCTCTGAATTGTGCCCAACAGAAGTTTTAATTAAGTCTGGATATTACTAGAAAAATCCGACAGGTTGATAGTGGGAGCAGGACCAGGAGATTTCACTGCACAGAAGTTTTCAATTTACTAAATTAAAACATCTATAATCCTACATACTGTGCATGAAGGGATACAGATAGGCTGAAGAGTTCTGGAATAAAACTGCTGGAGTGTGTTCAAATGAAGAGGGCACATAGCAGCAAAAGCCACAGGAAGCTTTCTCCTGTGTACCTGTGTTGGTCCAACACAGGTGTGGGCAGTTGTTTAACCAAGAATGTCAGTAGCTCTTTCATCCCTTGAGTAAGAGCCACTGACAGCACAGTTAACTGTGAAGCTTTTCTGGACCAAGACCTATACTAGGAATTAGAGAACAGAAGAAAAGGGTATTTCCAGCAAGGGTTGCTATCAGAGCACTGAAAGGGGGGGGCTGCCTGGCCATTTCAGGAGTTGTAGTTCCAGAAAACCTTGACAAATGTCAGTTTAGAAACTCAGAATCAGCCCAAGATTCCAGTTTAATAATCAGTAATGATTTAAATCTGTAATTTTAATTTCTAAATCCACCATTAACCTCCTTTTCATCAGTTCCTCCAGAGCTGATTTTCTGTTTTTGAAGTGGTCATTCTGAGATCTGTATTCACGAACTCCAAGATTCTGGATCACACTGTTTTGCTTTTCAAAACCAATGCACCTCCTCCAGCTTCCCCAATCAATTCCTGTACTCACTGTGAGAGACAGACAGAACTTACCTCGATAATCAACTCCAGAATTTAATTTTACCACAACTGGCCTTCCGATGATTTGTTTCAGGAAGTCACTCGGGGTTTGCTTCCGTAGACTCATCCTGAGCTTCTCTGGTAAGCTGAGAAGTTAAAACATTTGGCTGAGCAACACACTCCCATATTGGTTTAAATACTCTGTACAGACAGGCAGACCCCTGATTCTTAATACTTTCAGCAGGAGAGAATATCAAAGCAGATAAAAGCCAAACCTTAAGGGTGGGGGTGGAGAGACAGAGCTCCTAAAGCCATTTCTGTAACTTCTGAAACTATTACTAAGAATCTTTGTTTGCCACACTGTGCATCTTTTAAATTTCCAGCAGCACCAAAGGCCTTGTCATCTCTAACACCTTTTGCTCAAATGTTTTTACTTGATGATCTCAGAGGTCTCTTCCAACCCAAATGATTCTATGATTCTAATTATTAGAGAGCTAAGCCATAATATGTCAGGCACTCAGCAACAGGACAAGGTGGCACGGGCTCAGGCTCTTCCAGGGGAAATTTAAGTTGGAGATGAGAAAAAAACTCTTTCCAGAGAGAGTAATCAGGCATTGGAATGGCTTGCCCAGAGAGGTGGTGGATTCACCATCCCTGGAGGTTTTTAAGGTGAGATTGGCTGTGGCACTGAGTGCCATGATCTGGTAAAGGGACTGGAGCTGGACCAAGGGTTGGACCTGATGATCTCGGAGGTCTTTTCCAACCCAATCGATTCTGTGATTCTGTGATTAATGTCTTTATGGGGTGGAGGGAGAAGTCAGTACCTGCTCTGTACACACAACCCTGCACTGGAACAACAAGAGCAGTTATGATATCAGCTCACGACTACAAGCAAGGAATAACCTTGAAAGGATTCCTTTAAACTGAATCAGTTAAAGCAGAATAAGTCAAGGCTTGAGATTATATTACAGACACCTGAAACGATTTAAAAACCCAGCGTGCCCCGTCTGGGGCGAGACCCCGCTCAGTCCGTATTCTCTCCACTTCTGCTCTGATGCCTCTTTGTCCGAGGAATAATTCCCTGCATTTTAAACCCGTGGTAGAAAACACCAGCTGCCTCCTGCGGCAAATCCCAGCCGTGAATCCAGGGATGGCTTTGCTTTCATAGAATCATAGAATCGATGGGGTTGGAAAAGACCTCCGAGATCATCAAGTCCAACCCTTGGTCCAGCCCCAGTCCCTTTACCAGATCATGACACTCAGTGCCACGGCCAATCTCAGTTTAAAAACCTCCAGGGATGGGGAATCCCCCCCCTCTCCGGGCAAGCCACTCCAATGCCTGATTACTCTCTCTGGAAAGAATTTTTTTCTCATCTCCAACTTATATTTCCCCTGGCAGAGCCTGAGCCCGTGCCCCCTTGTCCTATTGCTGACTGCAATCCCCATCTCCGTCCCGCAGCCGCTCACAGCGAGCCCTTCCCGGGCCGCGCCCCCGCGCCTGGAGCCGCTGGAACAGCCTCGCGCTCCCACCGCGAGCCGAGACAGACGCGGCTCCATTAAAAACCCGGTGCAGGGAAAGCACAGCCCCGCATGTAGCCCCGCATGTAGCCCCGCACGGCCGGGCCGGGCCCGCACTCACCGCCCGGCGCTCCCGCCGCTTCTCCGGCGCTCCCGCCCCGCCCCGCCCAGCTATGGCGCGCGGGGAGGGACAAGCCACGCGGAACGCGCCTGGCGGGCGGGCCCGTGGGATTGGGGAGCGCTTGGAGCGCCTCAATGGGATTGGGGAGCGCCTGTCCTGCCGGGCAGGGAGCTGTGAGGGGACAGAGGAGTTTTGTCGCGGGTTACGTAGGACTTCCTGCAACTTTATACGGATATGGGAAAAAAACCAATACAGAATCATTTAGGTTGGGAAAGACCTCTGAGGTCATCGTGTCCCACCTGTGCCCGACCAGGCACTGAGTGCCACATCCTGTATGTGTGTGTGGACAGATTTCGGGAACGAGGATTTGGGAAGGGCTCTCCCCACATGGCTGCACAGTGGATGTTTTCGGTGAGGCACAGCGTGCACAGAACTGGCCACACCGTTTCAGTCCTAAGGTTCATTTGCCACAGCCGAGCGAGCTTGGACAGTGACAGGGAAGTCCTCGGGACTGTCACAGCAACCGGTACTGACCGGGGCTGATCCTGCTGAGCATCCGAGATGTGACGGGATGGGATGGCAGGGAGGCATTGAACTGCCAGAGGACGGTCCCACTGAGACTCGAACTCCCGACCTTGGGATTCAGAGTCCAGAGTGCTCTCCTTTACACCACAGGACCGCCCCAGAATGCCACATCCAGCCCTGTCTTGAACTCCTCCGGGGCGGCAACTCCACCACCTCCATGGGCAGCCCATTCCAGTGTCTGATCAGCCTGTTTTGGGGAAGAAATTCCTCCTGATGTCTGATGTCATCCAGTGCACAGTGGTATTACACTCTGAGGCAATCCTGTAAATTCCCAAATGTCCCTGTCCCCTGTGGGCTTCACACCTGGAAGGTGTCCCGGCCGGGACCAGGCGAGAAGGTGCTGCTGGGCTCTTTCCAGAGGAATAAGTGAGCTTAGAAACTAAGATATTTTATTTTGCTGGTAGGCTCTTTCCAGAGGAATTAATGAACTTAGAAACTACGATTTTTAAATTTGTTTTTCCAAATGTCACCTGGCAAGAATGTGGCACAAGCAGCTGAACTCATCTTCTCCTCATCATCTCAGCTGTTTTTATCTCCTTTCCCCCAGCTATTTTTTATATTTTTTTAAGGGATGTGGGACTGTGACAGGAGTTAATCATCTGTGAAAGCTTCTGGGCCAGGTGTTTTTTTCATTCTCCCATTATTGATTTAGTATCTTGCCAAAACTCCCAGTTCTCGTGATATGAAGGAAACGTACCATTGCTTTTCTGAATACAGGTCTGTGTTCGTGCTTGCTTTCCAAAGTTGTTTATCTTCTCTTTTTGAACACATGTCCAGGTACAAATTTTTCCCCAAAGCTTGGACTGAAAGGCTTGAAGAGGCGAGGGCTGCAAACCCAACCTCATTCACCTGCTGTCCCAGAGTTCAAGCACAGGCACGGGCAGGAAAGTTGGGCCACATCGTGCCCCTGTTTCCAGGCAACCGTCATGTTAATCAGGAGCATCCAACTGTGCTTGATTATATCTACTACTTGAAGCAGAAAAGGAACATAAAATAGTTACTCCAGGGAGCAGGCTTGCAAAGTTTTATTTGGCTGCCTGGCTTCAGTGCGTAATATTTTGATAAGGAAGTACTCTGGTTTTCATTGTTATTGTTCTCCAGTATAAAGGTTGGGCAAATAGAGTTTTCATGCCTGGGCTGGTAAATTTTCATGGCAATTTGGCAAATCCAAACAGGGACGTTTTATGTTTTGTGAGCCTTCCTCTCTTTGTTTTATTTCTTACCAGTTTGTCTTCAGAGCTTCGTGTTTTGTTGGCGTTCTTTTGTTTTTTGGTTTTTTTTGTGTGTGTTGTTTTTCATTTTTTTTTTGTTTTAGTTTTTTTTGTTTGTATTTTTTGTTGTTGTTGGGTTTTTTGTTGTTATGAGCTATTAGAACCTGATGAGTTGTTTTGCCTTCTGCTCAGCAGTCTGCTTTCTAGCTATCTGTGTGTGGATACTTTGATTGTCTGCTGTCAGTCAACACAATCCTTGTGCTTTCCTACCTCATACCCTATCAACCTCACAAACACAGTTAATTTGAACCCCTGACATTGAGATGGGCAAATTTTGTATCCTTAGTTCCCCTTTTTCATAGTTTGAGACCAAGTCATGAAGCCAAATCTTGGGTAGTTTTCCTTGTTGTGCTATAGGTCTCGAAGCAGTTTCATGGGCTGTTCCTGGAGGTAAATTACCCTTCCTGCAGTAAGGTATATGTTGCTGAGCACTGGTGGTAGCTTGATTTGCACCTGAGAAGAAAATTCCCACCTTGTACATTCAGGAAGATTATGTCATCCCATCAGTTATTGGGCAACCTAAAGAATGTGTTATTTCCTGAATCACAAAACCCCAGTGACCTTGCTAAGGTGGTCTTCAAAGGATTTAAGTAATCCACATTCAGTGGGTTCCTTAAGGATGCCAAAGCTTCAAGAGTGAAAATAGAATTCAGGTGTCATTGTCTATTTATTATCTGTTGTTTGTCTGTCATCTAGATGAAAAAGGATTTTGATCTAAAACGTCGCATACCTGGCTATCAGTGGATTCTTTTAAATACTGTATTGCTTTATCTTTTCCAGTGCACTGTGACAGAACTTTTTCAGCTGTGCAACTCATGGAAATCAGTGAGATACTGCCCTTGCATTTTAATCAAGATGAACTTGAAAGGTGAACGTTGTAAGTGGTAGAAATTATTTATAATTTGGTAATAAAAGTTTATGTCTAGCACTCCAAATTTCACACATCTGCTCTGTGCTGGCCTTGAGATATAGAACAATTGCAATTGCCTTTACATTTGGCCTCAGATGAAAGGTCATAAATTACAATGATAGAGTTCGTAGCCGTTCCCAGCTCACAAAATTTCCATATTAACATCTTCACCTCAAATATAAATGGTTACAAAGTTACAAAGAAAAGAGTTGTGTTGGCCTTTGTCAACTGAACTTAATGATGGTAGTCAATGGATCATGTACTATTGCTAACTCTTAAACATAAAGCATTGTGGAATCCTTGTTCAGGGGACTTAATTTAAACTTTACAGTTAACTTTAAAAATGAAATGGGATTTGAGTCTCTCTCTCTCTCTCTCTCTTATCAATGCAATAAAACCCACTTCAAAGTTAGGAAGGTTTTTCTCTGCCAGCTACTTGATATAAAATCATTTCCATAGAGTGAGGTGGCTGCAAAACACAGAATGTGTCAGAAGTGTCCAATTTTTCTATTTCTTTTGAATTGCACACTGTTTGTGTAAGTTAAATGCAGATGAAAAACAATCCAAATGACGAAAGATTGTCTGTGGCAGATTTTGAATTCAGCCTAAACAATCCCCAGCTACAACCAATAGGTGAAGAAAAGCCACAATCTTTAAACAGTCCTCACCTGAAACTTGTGTCAGGGAGGACAAACCCATTCTGGACACAATCACACCATTCCCCAGGAATTTAACAATCAACTTCAGTGCCTTTTTCAACGAGAAAAAAAAAAAGAAAAAAAAATCATTGAAAATGATGCAATAAAATAAAAGGTCAAGATCAAGTTTCAAATCCAGAGAAACTATTCTTGTTTAGAGCCTCTGAGAGTGAGGGAACAAAAGGGGATATCAGGCTCCATGAAATACTGTCAAGATGGAGAACTCTACAGCTCAAGCTTAGCACTGCTGTTGCAGGGTTCCCTGAGGGCCCTGAAGTAAATAAGCACAACAGTACGTTACTGCTCTTTGAAAGGTGGAAAGAGAAATTGTGCCACCACTGAAGGCAGTAGAAGTTTTGCTAATTACTTTTCTGTACTAAGAATGCCTCTTTAAGTTATTGAAAGTACACCTGAGGTCTCAAAACTAATCTTTCTCTATTGCGTGGCACGAAAAATACAACTTTTAGACTGGCAGTTTTCACTGCTTGGCTTTGGGGATCTCTCAGTGATTGATTCTGGTGGCTGGACAATCGGCCCACCAGCCTGACTCAAAACTCCTCCCGTGGACTCAGGGTGAGACACTCAGGCTGCTGATCCTTTCTGTCTACTTTGCAACAAGAAAGCACCATACATGCTATCCCATGGGATTTCCAAGGGGGAACCCTGTGACAATAGACTGTTGTCTGATAGCAGGCTCGTGGGCATGGCTGGCTGAGGGCTGTGTCTTGTCACTGTGTGCAGGCAATAGATCTGTGCCAGGTGGGCACTTTGGCACAGGGCTGCTGAGGCTGACCTCAGAAGTTGTCACAGCCTCCATGCCCTCTGTGTCCCCTCCTTTTTCCTCCTGGAGCTGTGTTCTTTTGCTATGATTTGTGCTCTTAGAAGTCTTTTTCTGATGCTCTGCAGAGGAGGAACAGGACATTAAGGAATTGAAGGGTACAGGAAGAAGCAACAGAAAGGAAGTACTGAGACATGTCTCTCTTTCCTCCTCTGCAAACTTCTGGTGAACAAGGAACTGTTGCAAGGTCCTCGGGGAGCTGGGGATAATAATGTCAGAACTCAGCCTGAGGCTTTCTCTCTGTCTTCTAGACTTTCAGTTCTCTACAAAAGAAAGGGAAGATCCTTAGAAGCTTTCAGAGTTCACTTATTCCCTCCAAGTTCCTGTGAGTACACTCCTTGGCTTCCCTGAGGGATCAGCTCTTTCTTGAGTCTTAAGAGGTTTGGCATTCCCCTTTGCATGCACTTGGGTGGGAGAGTCCAAGCCTTTCAGCACTGTGAATGATAGTCTATCTCTGCCAATACAGCAAACACCAAAGATGTCTTCCCCCATAAATGAATGCTTAGTTATCCAACATTATTTTCCATGCCATGCTGAGATCATCAGAACCATAATTTCCTGCCATGTTTTCAATTAAAAAGTTAATACATTTTAAAGTTGAATCTTAATCAAGAAGTATGGGGTTTGTGCTAAAGATTTTAGATAGAAGAACCTAACAAAATTCTGTCTTCTTCAAGTTCTTATGCTGTGATCACCACCCTGGGATGTTCATCTCCTCCTGTACGGATTAGGTGACATGGTAACCTTTTGTCATATGTTTGTGTCTCCCTCTTTCTGTCCAGTTAAAGCACAGTTTGACAGATCCTGTCAAAGTTTTGCTTTCTATTAAGTCTGGAAGCTCCACTTGGTTGCTTTTTCTACAATTTAGCTAGATTTTTTCCTAAAATATGATGGAATTGGAACAAAGCCTTTTGTGCTTAGACTTTCTAAAATATTTACATCAAAGTAAATACACGTTCTCTGTTTTGTCCAGTATGGAATATCAATTCCAGAAGACATATCAATGTAAACTTTTCCATAGCCAGTTCAGTGAAGTTAATTCAGTACTTCAGGCTGAAAATCCTGGTGTCAAGTGTAAGCAGAGACATGAACTGAAGGGGTTACTTTAAACTGACCTGCTGGTATAAAGCCATCTGCAAGGTTAGTTCCCAGCTCCCCAGAAATGTTTCTGATGCAGACCTGGGGATATGAAGTAAACATGAGGCAGATCTAATTCATAGCATGGTAAAAACAATCCATACCATGTCTTGAAATTCAATGAAGAAGGAAGATTGAAAAGTGTTCAGTGGCTTTTCTGTCCCTTTCTCTGACCCTTCCCACTTAAGGACCCAGCTGCTACTCTAGGGAAGAAGTATCATCTGACTTCTAGGATAATTAGGTCTCTTCCTGGGAAGTGACTGGATCTGCTATCACCCAACTTCTGTCCTCTCAACTCAATTTTTCCATTTATCTGACCTTCCACAAGTACTTCATGTATGGAAGAAATTTGTTTGCCTCTTCTCAGAAAGATCTCAAGAGCCTTTCCTTGGATTTCTGCAAAAAATGGATTAAGGATCAAGCCTAACATAAATTGAGTGTGGGGTTGGTTTTTTTTTTCCATCCACACATTTCAGTCTTCCAGAAAGTTTAATACTTAAGCCTGAGCCCAGCAGTGCCACTTCCCCATATGGAGCAGCCAGCACAGTTTAAGTAATAGTTGTAATAGGAGAAAATTGAGTTTTATTGACACAGACCACAGCAGATATAAAAAGTGTAGATAACTGGGAAATCCAAAGCATTTGCTGACACATACCAAGAAAAAAGACCAGAAAATGAAGACATGAAAAAAGACATCAAAGTCTCAAGCTCTGGACTTGCAAGCCTTTGGGTTTGTTGCTATGATATATTTGTCCAGTATGTAGAACCTCCTTGGGGCAGTTCTGTGGCGTAGTGGAGAGCACTCCGGTCTCCGACTCCCAAGGTCGGGAGTTTGAGTCTCAGTGGGACCGTTCCCTGGCAGTTCAAGCCTCCCTGCCATCCCATCCCGTCACATCTCGGATGCTCAGCAGGGTCAGCCTTGGTTAGTACTAGGTGCTGTAGATAGTCCTAAGGAGACTTCACTGGCACTGTTCAAGCTTGCTCGGCCATGGCAAATGAACCTTAGGACTTAAACGGTGTGGCCAGTTCTGTGCACACTGTGCCTCACCTAAAAAATCCACTGCGCAGGCTGGAAGGGCACAGCCACGAGGGGTAAGCCCTTCTCAAATCTTTGTTCGCGAAGATTGGCCATTACTATTATAGAACCTCCTTAGACATTACTGAAATGCAATCAAAAATTATAATCTGATGTTAGAAGGAAAATAAATATACAAAGATAATGCAGTTTGTGTATGTGAGAAGCACCTTCTGGGGTATTAGGCAGACTGGAAGGCAGATGTGGAGGCTACCAAGTCCATGCTTACTGTGCTGATACACATTACCATTGTGTGAACACTGGAAACGGGCAGAAATGGTGTCTGTTGTAACTCAAAATACCTGGGTTCTCATACGCCTCTGCCAGAGGCCTCCAGGGTGACCTTGGGTGAATCACATCCTCAGTGGCTCAGTTCCCACAGCAATTTGATTAGATGGAAGCAGCTATTTTTACTAGTATAAATTATTTTCAAAGTGGAGGGAAAATAGGGAAGATACATGCAGAAAAATCTCAAATACTCCTAGTTTCAGTGATATTAAATATTTAATCTACTGTTAATCCACAGTGTGAAACAATTAAGTATTTAAAATAATGGAGATTATGGTATAATCACTGTGTTCTCTCTGTGGCTTTACTAAAAGGAGAGCTCAATTTCTTTAGAAACAAAATGCAATTTGATGTCAGTGTTACATCACTGTTAGAGCATTTGTGAGCTGGTATTTTCCAATGGGCCCCAGTTTTTGGCCGTTGACTAAAAAAAAATCATTATTTCTGAGTCTGAGGGAATGAAATGGAATGTGATTCTTTTGTAATATAAACCCAAACATGGGTAAAGTCAAAAGGGAAGACTAGAAACTGTATGTATATGAAATAATCAGTTTTGCTAGGAATAGAACAAAGCATAAAGTTTCATATGAAGTCAAAAGTTAATTTTTAATGGAGTACATTATAGAGCTCTCTTCTCTTTTTAACTTTATTATAAATTCAGTGGATACACTAATGAAAATAAAGGTGCTATCTATAAATATAGATGTGTCAATCTGGTGTGACTGCCTGTGACCCAGTCCCCAGAGCCTGCAGTTTCAGAGGTGGCATAACCTCAAGCACAACACTCAGATCTGATTCCCTGGTGTTCACACGTGCAGGAAAATGTTCCTATATACTTTAGTTTTGTCTCCTTTTACAAGAAAAATTCATTCCTGGAAAAATGATGTAAAACAATACTGAAAGTTAGGTACTAACTCTTCCAGATTTGCAATAACAGGTATGAAGGAATGTTGTCTTCTAGAAGAGGGGAATGATGCAGGACAACTGACTCTCAGTTCCAGTCTGGTTTACTCCTTTGAGGCAAAACTGCCATCTGTGCTATCAGTGCAGCTCCACTAGTCCTAGGAATTGTAGCAGCTTTAGGGCAAAACCAACACCCACCTTTTCTCACTCACCTGATCCTACTTTGAAGTTTTAAAGGCCAGTAAAGTGCCTGTAGCAATCCAGACCACCTGTCATTAAAAATCACCCCCTTGCTGCTGGACCTGCATGGGTGTTGGAAACAGTGGAGAATGCTAGGAAAGCACTCAGAATAGGCAAAGTTTGTGACTGTGGAACTGCAAAAGTTCAAAAGGCTCTTCTGAGCAGAAGACAGGTGATGTAGCAGTCTGATATAATTCCTTGCAGGCTTTTGTGGCTAGGAAGGTGTTGGCAACGTTGCTGTAAAAATGGGTTATAAATCCTTATGACTTGGATCATTAAAGAACTACAGCTCTCATTACTTTGCTCTGCTCTACATCAACAGAGGACTTTGCTCTACAAAGCAGAGAAAGAAAATCCCCTCTGCATTCAGGAGAAACTGGAAGGTGAAGAAGCAAGCTGTGTTCATACTGTGCATCACTTTTCTTCAGTTTCTTCTTTCATTTCACTTCCAGCTCCCCTGAGCGACACATGTTCCTGCACAATCCTCTGGTCTTGCCTCATCAGACCATATCCCAACCATGGCATCTGCTCAGCTACTATATTTTTTTTATACATTCACCTTCTTCATCCAAATAAATTTTTGGGTTTTTTTTTTTTTGGTTTCTTGGGGAGGGTTTGGTTTGGTTTGGATTTTTTTCCCATGGCTTTTGCTTGGATGTAAGTCTACTTGGAACTGCCATTAGGAATTGATTTCACATAATGCACACAGAACAGCCTAAATATATGTTTCTGTCTGTGGATATAGGGTTCAGTCATTAAAATCAATGCCTTGGAGATGAAAGGCTTCATCATCCGTAAATAACTCCTGAGATACTCATTTCAGCTGAAACAGAGTATCAACAACGAAGTATGTCATTTGGAAGATGAAATTGGACAATACCTGTGCTGTGCCCATATGCTGAAGTTTCCTCAACTGGAGGAAATTCTAATGGAAATGGGCAATAGCAGTGGGTTAGTATTTTCACACAAAATAGATAAGGAGATTTTTAGTTTGTTTTTTATAGTAAAGAAGTGTCTGTGATAATTTTAGCCCATTATTGAATAATGAATAATAAATGAATAATCACGTGCTGTGTAAACAGCTCAGGGTTCCACCAGCAAACAATGGAAATTTCCAGTTTAAAATAAGCAAGTCAGGTGTTGGACAGCCTGGTCCAGAGACAGAGGATCAGTTCTCAGTTCTGTTGCTGAGCTGTTCTCAGATGTTAGGACAGGTCATCTCACCTCTGTGTGTCTTACTTCCTCCTCTGTCAAACAGGAAGAACGATATATCCAAAGTGCTCTCAGATCAATGGATGAAAACTTTGTGCAATAGCAAGGTATTATTAATATCATAATGATGCCATGAGAGAAAAGGGTCAATAATTATTTATATTTTTCTGCACTGTTTAGGAGGTATTTATCTACTGACTATATTTTCTAAAGTCATATGCACAACAGCTGAATGTTGTCTCTTTCTTGCAGAACATACAAGTCTTTTTGTATCTGTGTGATATAAAGATGAAAAACAGGTTAAATTCTAGTATGTCATTTCTCTCAAGGCTGGAGGGCCAATGTCGAAGGGAAAATCTAATGATTTACTGCATGAACAAGTGCAAAATCTATGCATTAATAAATTCTACAGGACTGTATATTCATGCTTTACTGATATTATTTTTTAAGTTTGAAATTTTTTTTGGAATTAAAATAACAAAATTGCTTTCAGAAATCGCCCCACATCAAGTAATCTGTGTATAAGGAATCATGTATTTATTTTTAAAGTAACCTCATTACTACCAGACTACTTTTTCCTTTTGACAGTAGAGCAGAGTGCTTATCTTCCATATTTTCATAATGAAATCTCCCAAGCACAGGATGCTGTGGCAGATTTACAGCCTGTGAGCAGCAGAACTGACAGGCATTTTAATATGAAAGGAGATATGATGTCTTTAATGCACAGTGATGTCACTTCTAACAAGGTAGAAGCGTGCTTTTTGCACTGCAATCACCATAAGAAGTGAAACCTGTCTGCTTCAGGAGTCACCTTTTAACCCAGGAAAAGGTCACAAATAATAGAAAAGAGACAGGACTCTGCTTACTCAGGTGGAAGGGCACGCTGATGTTGGAGGAGCAAGGCTGTTGTGGATGTGCATTATCTTCAGGAAGTTGAAGCTACAAATAGTCCAGCCAGAGCTAACCTTGAGAACAGAAAAGGAAAGGATAATGAAAATCCTCCAGGGAGTGTTAAACTGAAAGCTAGATTGCCTGTTGACCACCTTTTTTCCTTTTATCCAGCATTGATTGGACCTAATAACTGGAAAGTGATATTGACAGAAATAGAGTCCCCCATTAACTGGACACATGATTATTTCACTGAGAGAAAGGACAGGAACCCAGTACCAAAACCTAAGCATTTCATTCTGCATTAGACCAGTGAATTTACCACTTTGTCTATGTCTCTTTGTCCAGTGATTTTAAAGGCTAACTTAAAATATGCATTTTTAAGTCCTTTCTTAAATGCACTTCCAGCTCCTGACTTAAGGATTTTATCGTATCATTCTGAAGATGAACCATTCTTAAACGTGATCTACAAGAGTATAAGATTAAAATGCCATGAAATAGCAAGAAATCTCAAAGTCCAACAAATATGTTGTGTTAGCATTAGGCTGGTGACCTTGGCTAAGGACAGGAAATTAAAAGACATGGTCATGTATATACTCAAGAGAGTTGCTTCCTCTAAACTAAAATTTCAGAAATTCAGCTTTGGATATCATGTCTTTCAGTATTTTGGTAGTTTGATCTTCAAGAGATTGTTATAAGAAGGAAAAGAACAACAGAAGAAGTAATTTTGTTATTTTCTGTTATCTTTTCAGAAATCTGAATTTTAAATGAAAATGACTTTCAGGAGGATCTGAACCCTCATGTTCTCCCAGCTGGGACACAGGAACGGTGATATTCAGGTAAGGTAAAACAAGGAGAAAATCAGTATTGGTCAATCTGTATAGTGCTATCCCCAAAATGAAGCATCGATGTCAATACAGCTGCTTATCTGTGTGTCTTACAAAATCAGAAACTATGGTTGCCCTCTAGAAGATGCCTGTAATATTCCACAGCTAGTCCTGTACTATTTGGAATTAAATTTTTAGGAGTATAGTTTTAGAGGTGATGTGATTGGTTTTCCTTTACTTCGAAACACGTGTCTCTCTTCATCCCTCTACAAAATGGAGGGAAGAGAAACTGCAGATTCGAGTTTACATGTGGAAATAATCAACTCACATTTCAGGAGAAATTGTGAGAAAAAAGTGGCAGTATCAGTGAATTATTCTCCCCTTTTTAAGCCTGTTTTTCCAACAGCAAAGGAACATTTCAAAGATAAGCCCTGTGTATGCTTAGAGATATGATAATATTTTGATTATAGTTTCCAAAAAGTAAAAATACTGGGAAATGAGATACAATGTGAAACTGCTGTAGAGCAATAGATCCCTGGGAAAAAACAACAACAACAACAACAAAAAACAAACAAACAAACAAACACCCCCACAAACCTGATGCCATTAACATAAGGTAATGGTTTGAAAGGTCCTGTAATAGTTTTTAAAGATCCTGTGTCTGGAGAGGAAAGCAGCTTGACAGACACAAGTCATGAAGTGCCTCACTTTCCATGCTGCCTTGTATCTGTCAATATATTGGCTATGGAGCTGTGCCGAGGCCAGTCTCAAAAGGCAGACTGTCACATTTCTCAAAAGATGAAACATCCCTCAGGGTACAAAGAATTCAGGAACACAAGCTGATGGACAGGAGCAGCACTGCAACTCTAACATTTTATGGCTAAGTTCAATGAGTGAGGCCTTTAATAGATAATTGAATTGATGACAAGCTTACAGTTGCCCCGATTAAGCTTGTTCTTTCTCCATATGTTGGGTAGTTTAAACGAAAATTGAAGGAGAAATTTAGGGGAGAGACATTCGTAAGCTCTTTGAAAATTGGTCTCACATGAAAAGCTTGCTGTTTGTTGTTACATTTGCCATGTGTCCCCACAAAGAATCCTATTGCCCAAAAAGTGCTATTTGCAGCAGCCTTTTTTTTTTGGTCTTCTAACTAGGGATTTGTAAATATTTTTAGAACATGTCTCACTGCTTCATGACTCATTCCCCTTATGATCTTTGGTATTTTGCCCATTTGTGATCATGTAGCATCCCTGTGGCATATGGTCACCTGGGAGAGTATTATTAGGGAAGAAATTAAGGGATTTTAGTTATTTTTAACAGCTCTTGGAAGGTAGAAACTTGTAAGAAGAGCCACATCAAAGCAGCATTTTTCAATCTACTGCATTACATCAACCAATCTCATTGTGCTTTCCATTATACATCACTCTATTATATCTTTGTTCATAACTGGATTGTAAACCATCTGGGGAATGTGCTCTGCCTCTGTGTGGGCTTATCCAGTGCCAAGTGCAAGAGGGTGATGGTGCATGACTGGGATCATTAGGTGCTGTGATAATACAATTTTTGAGTAATTGTATATTGGACCAGGAAGTCATAACTTCCTTCTGATGAAAGAAAACATAGGGGCTAAATCTCTTTGCCAACTGCCTTTACAGAACAGCCAAGAAGTGTCTAACCAAGTACTTAGGTAAGCAAGACACACCTGGTGTAAGTAGACTTAGGAAGTATGATTGAATTCTTCAAACCTAAACTTGGATTTAGCACTAGAAGTGCTAGCAGAAAGATGCCATGACAGTGTGAGGATACAGTTAGAAGTGGACCTTGGTTTTCACAGCTCAGCAGTAGATCATGTCCTCTGTGAAGTTATGAAAGCTATTGTGAGATTTCTTAAATAATATTAATAGAAATTACATTCCACTAATGAAACTTATTATAGAATAACTCTATCCATGTTTGACTACTACAGAATGCAGCTGACTGATACAACAGCTTACAGATCTCTGATTTGTCACAGGACCTCCAGATTACTGTGGGGTTCAAGGGCAATGACTGGACACAGGCCAGTTTCATTCACTTCCCTGCTTTATTCCTGTTACCCTTCAGCTGTTAAAGCAGTAAGGGAAAGGGGCACTCAATCTATACCGGAGCCTATAATTAATCAATAGGATGGCAGCCAACTAATCTGCACTAATCAGTCTGAGTCTTATATAAGTAACTTAATATAACTAAGAAGTTGGAAGACTTAACTAGCAGGTTTACTCTCCTTTCCCAAATATATATATCGGTCTATGCTGAGCATTCTGATAGCCTTTTTTAGGAAAAAAAAATAATTCAGAGTTTATTTATACGTATGTTCAGTGCAATTACATATTTACACTAGTCTCGTGGTATAAGGTTTATGAAATAACATACCTTCTACTTAATTTTTTTTCTTTAAAAAGGGTTGGGTTATAACTGCAAGTTTTTTCTTTCGCCCAAACTGGTTTTGGATTCCTTCTCCACATGGGGCATCATTTGCCATTTTGTTTAATTAACCAAATTTTGACTTTTTAAGACACCTTCACTTTATGGAGAATTAAACTGGCCATCTTAAATCAGTCATTTCTAAGTATTTTGTTAATTTTTCCTGGTTAAAGGTCCTTTCAAATTCAGATTGCATGATCACTTCAGAATTGCATCAAACACTTCTCAGAAACAGCAGCTAACAATGGGAAAGGAAAACTTATTTTCTTCAAGCACTGTAGCTCTATCTGGGAACTATAGTCATCACATGAAGATTGATTAAAATTCTGCCAACACCTAATGCAAAGTTAAAGAAATAAAAATTGCCCTCCTTGCCTGTCTCAAAGGATAACTATCTCATATTTAGCCCCTTCTTTCTGAGATGTGAAATGACTGATTCTGTTGATCAATTAAGGTGCCAGTGTTTAGAACTACATGCAGAGGATGATGGTAATGAGGGAACACATCAGTATTAACCTCCATGCTGGGTCACACACCACCCCCTTTAATCAGGGATGTTAGGCCTTCCCAGACAGGTGCATCTTGTGCGGAAGAGTAACATAACCTTTTCTACCTTATCATGTCACGTGGCAAATTTAGACCACACTGGGCTGAAAAAGGCTTGCTCAGCACTGCAGATAATTTAATTCCTCAGTCATCTTTCCTCTTTATCTCCTGTTGACATGCCCCAGACTATAAAACAATAATAGAAACCATGTTCATATAAATATAAACCTTATGAAGGTGTACAATGGGCTTTGTTCCCTTCCCCTGGGTCAGCTCTGTGAACTGCAGAAGAGGGTGCTGTTGGTGAAGAGATGAGGGCTGAAACCTGGAGTGCACTTTGGGGTCCACCTGCTTGTGTCTGACACTGCCTCCAAAAGCCTCAGCAACCTTGCCTTGCCTAAGTGCAAGCCCACAGGGTTTTAGAGGGGGACTGTTGGTTGTGGACAGGGATATATGAGTTTGACCTACTCCTTTTCTGTCAGTCTGTGCTCCCTTGGAGTTTCTATTTTTAACTATTATATGCATGTCTGCAGAGAATCACCTATATAAGATTATAATGAAAAGTTTCCTGGAAACCACCACCTAGCTATCTGTTCTGCAATGGGCTCACTCATAAAATAAGCTTGAAATATACCCTATTTCTTATCTGGGTTTGGAGGATGAAAGCCATTGATTTCATTAGCCATCAGTCAGGGACAAAACAGCTCATAGATCTGAAAGTGCTGAATCCAAGTTATCATTATTTGTGGTTGGGAGGCAGCATGATTCAGTGAAATATGCTTCTTTCCCCCAGAGTTACATAAGAATTCCCACTTTGATGCTGCTTTGAATCTTGGATAAGCCACCTAAACATTTTGTGACTCAGCTTCCCCTTTTATAAAATGTGTGAAATGGGACATATATTGTCATTGCAAAGCACTTGGAGGCAGCAACAGGGTCTCTCTAGTACACCAACAGTAGCAGTGATCTTTGAGGCAGGACAGGTGTGTCAGCATTGTCTGCTGTCATGGTTTAACCCTTGCCACCAACTGAGCCCCACACAGCCACTCCCTTGCTCCCTCCTGTTGGGAAGGGAGAGAGAATTGGAAGGATAAGGGTGAGAAAACTCATGGGTTGAGATAAAACCAGTTTAATAGGTAAAGCAAAAGCCCCACGTGCAAGCAGAGCAAAACAAGGAATTCATTCAGCACTTCCCAAGGGCAGGCAGGTGTTCTGCCATCCCCAGGAAAGCAGCGCTCCATTGTCTCTGTCTGTGACTTGGGAAAACAAACACCATCACTCCAAACATCCCTCACTTCCTTCTTCTTCCCCCAGCTTTACATGCTGACCATGACACCCTAGGGTATGGGATATCCCTTGGGGCAGTTGGCATCAGTTGTCCTGGCTGTGTCCCCTCCCAGCCCCTTGTGCCCCCCCAGCCTCCTCACCGGTGGGGTGGAGTGAGAAGCAGAAGCCTTGACCCTGTGCAAGCCGTGCTCAACTGTAACAAAAACAGCTCTGTGTTACCAACACTGTTTTCAGCACAAATCCAAAACACAGACCCATACCAGCTAGCTGTGGAAAAAGTTTAGTCCACCCAAGCCAAATCCAGCACCCCTGCTCTGCAGGAGCACAGAGACAAACAAGCCTGTTGAGCAGCAGCCAAGGCTACAAAAAGCTGGTGATGCCAGAGAGTACCTGTAGCCACAGGCCTGTCCAAGATACTGGACTTGTGCTGCCTCTGGAAGGCCAACCAGATGTAGTGACCTGGCAGTAAGAAAAGGAAAGCAAAGCTCTCTCCTAAGAGCTAAGATCATTAATGGGTATCTAAAAGGGAATGCTTGTTGAGACATTGATTTATGCAGTCTTTTAATTGCATTAAAATAGGTGTAGCCAGTTAGATGTTTGCAGTAGAGTAAGCTTTTATGAGGCCAGACTAATGAATGGGCCCCTTTTGCACCCTCTAAAATCATTTGGGTCCCTCCCTGGTGTATAGATCAAAATTACAGCAGCAGCCACCACACAAATGTGTCAGTACCTAGAGAACAGTCCAGTGCAGGCCCATCAGTCAGTGTCCTGTTGATCATACTAACAAAAGTGGCATAGTAGTGTGTCAGTGCTAAAACGTTGCCCTGGTTTTATATTTGTGTATTTTTCTAGGGCTAATTTAATTTCATATCCTCTACAATTAAATAGTATTTATATGTATATAATATGTATATAAAATATATGTGTTTTACTAAATTAAAAATGTACTGGAAGTGTCAGTCATCTTGTGCACCTGGCACAATGGAAAGGGCTGCAGTAGATCCATGTGGAGCCCAAAGGCCTGCAGAGAGAGCTTGAGAGAAGTTTCAATTAGTGGACAGAGGTCCACAGCAAGAACAATATGCTGATGCTCTAAACCTCTTTATTCTGACCCTCCCATTCACTTACACATGTTATAGGCAGACCTACAGTGAAGTCACTATTGAAGCTGAGGAGGGTAAGCAATAGCTTTTCAGTCATGATCTATTCTTTGTAGCTGATGATTGACTGATAAGCACACCTACCTTTTTTATAGTGATAGAATCGTTTCTGGTGCACGGAAGTGTTGCATTACATTGCCACACTTCCAGAGTGCAGCAGCACCAACAGCTATATTTCAGGTGCCCTTCTTAAAATGTCAGATCCAAGAAAAGAATAGAATGTGCCTTGGAGCTGCTTGAGGGACAGTGTGATTGGCATTGAGTATAACCACAGCTCCTGTTCAAGCTGAGGGGCCGAGGTCAGTGAGAAAGTGGCGCTGACCGATGCCACCCAGACACAGCTGTCAATAATAGAAGAAATCCATGGCACGAGGGGGTTGTGTCTTGGACCACGAAGGGCCTCTTGTTGGCAGCAATGCTGTGTCCTGAGTGGACAAGTCATGTGTTGTTGATTGAATAAGATGGCTGCCATTTTTAGGATGATAGAATGCAATTGTTTGCAAAACTAGTGGGCTGTGCTTTTCATTATTTTGTAACACCTGTGTCAAATGTTCTGCTTGTTATGATTATGTTGTGTAATGCCAAAAAGGTACAAAGCTGACAGCTAGATTTGTTTTTCTAAGTGTAACCTTTACTGTGATCCAAAGAAGTGTTTATCTTGCCCCATATCAGTACTTTATTCACCATAAAACTACTTTTTTGCTGTGCAGAATTATGCATGAGCACTTCTTCCTTCTGCTATACCTACACAGTACTTTACAGAGAGCAGTATCAGCAGGGCTGTATGAACAGAGTTCAGGAGGGACAGATACCCACTCTTACCTCTGCTGCTGTAGCTCTTATGGGCCTGATCCAAATCCACTTGAAGTTTTTACAAAATTGTTCCAATGATCTTTTCAAGAGGTCCCAAGAGACATTTGCCAATTTTTTAGAGAAGAATTGTCAAATAATGGGAGTCCTGCTTAGGTCACTTAGGGACTGATCCTTAAATGATGGTCTCCAAACTTTTTGGATCATGCACCCCTATCAGCAAAAAGTACATACTCCACTATACATATAATAATTTATTTACTTATTATTATTTATTATTTAATTATATACGTGTATAATTATATACATGTGCTACTTTACTAGTAAATTATATATAGTCTAAAGCATTGTACAAAATAGAAATTTTAAAAGTATGAGCCAAAGACAAAATAGATTAAATTATTTTTTTTAAATTATTTACAAATGGTACACACAAAAAAAATCTTCCTGCATCCCCGTGGGCTGCCTTGTGCACAGCCCACTTTGGAGACTTTGTCTTACAAAGTCCATCCATCAGCAACTTTACAACATGTACCACCCAGAGGTTTTTTTTATATACAACTACTTGTATTTGCATCACTGTTTGGGAATCATTCATTTATGTCACTGACAAGCTTGGACACTTTACAACATTGTCAATGGCAAAACCCTTCTCAGTTTTTCCATCTGCAAAATGGAAAAAAACCCAGGAAATATAACAAGGTTACATACCCTGCAAGGGTTTTTTGAGGAGGTAACTATATGACTACTATTACTATAAGTCTTACAGGATGCTAAACATTGTAACATATATGTTTCCTGGATAAAAATATCCTGGGCAAACTGTGGAGATTAATAAGTGAGCCTGTATTACCCTTTTACATCATGAGAATGATCTCATAGTTATCATAATTTACGTTATGATGCCAGAACCAAGTGTCTTCCCCAAAGGAAAGGATTCAGCAAACAATTGTAATGAAAGGGGCTGTCAGATTATGCTTTAACTAGAGTTCAGGCAAATATGGGACTCGCCCATGAAAAGCAGCTGTACTCAGCTGTATTTAAATTCAGCTTGGCCTAAAGAATCTTTTGCACATACCCTCACCTCCCTCATTTTCTCCTCAAAGCTGTTATTAAATATATCAGAATGAAATATGTTATTTTTCCAATAAGAAAACCTCAAATATAATTAGTTTGTTATTATTAAGATATCTGAAAAAAAATCACAATTATTTTATGAAAGGCAGGATATCTAAAGATACAAAAATATTCAACATGCACAAAAGCTGCTCACCTAAATGTCAGTCTGAAATTTTGAAATCTCCTTCGTAGTTATCTTTCCCTTCTCTGTTTTGTGACCTTAGGACAGGGAACATGTCTGTTTACTGTCTACATTAAAATGTAGCATGTCTACATTGAAATATCCAGTTACTATTAGCCACTATAAAATCAAATGATCACTAACTTCCTCAGATCTTGCCAGTATATTAAAATTAATATTATCCATTTATCCAAACAAACATGGGGTTTGGTGAAGATCTTGAGGCAATATTTAAAAGTGGAGTTCTGCTTTATTTTTAAAATATACCATTTGTTGCATGCAAACTAAGTGATGTATGAAGGAAACACTGCTCTGTGGTGTCATTACCCAGTTAACATTACCTTAAGCAGCTTGCTCAAAAGGGAAAAAATTTAAAGATAATACAGGACACCAGAGAAGATGAAGTCCCAGTGCCAAACAATAGGAAGTCCAGAATGTCATTCACTGAGTTGACATGAAAGATTTCCAAATGCAACCTTGGTGTAAGAAGCCCATCACAACAACAGGGGTTGGAAACATTCTCTCTTGCCATTTGAAATATGTTTACAGGAGAAAGAGCTGGAGTCTGTCCCACCAGCAGCTCAGATAGAAGTTCACCTCTCTCCAAAGGGGAGTGCAGTAGAAATTAACTCAGTAATGCCGTATCTTCTGCTATCCCAGGAATTCGGTCATCATACTGGTTTTTATCTACCAAATTAATGTAATCCATACAGTAGGAGCTCATGGAAATGATGGCATTAAACTGCAGCTGTTTGATCCCTGGCTGGAACAAAGCTTACCTAGAAGCTCAGTTCAAAAAACTTGGGTGAAATTAGTGAAACTGATTAACTCAGAGCTGTGCACTTTGGAAGAAGACAATGAGAAGTCTGCATATTCTAGGCCAAGGAATTCTCATCTGGAATATTTTTTTCATTTAAGTATGTGTGTGTGTATTAGGTAGGTGAAATAGATATATTTGTGTGTGTTTATACTGAGAGCACAGCATTTGCATACTCAGCAGTAAAACCCAGTTAGCGCTGACTTACAGGTAGCAAGAAGAAAGTGAGCAGGTGACTTGCTCCCAGCAATGTTATATGTGTCCCTTTGTCAGCCTGGACTATAGCAGCAGAGTTTGCCGTCTCTGCCATCAGGGTCAGCAGATCTTATGGGCAACTTATTGTCCATTACACACGTTTAGAGCCATTACTATGCAATATTAATTTTAATTCTAAATGCGCCTGTAGCTTTTATAATACATGTAACATTTACACATAAATAACCTTTGCATCTGAATCTAGGTCAGCTCATTGTCTCTGTCATGAAAATAATACTTTATACCTAATTATGTCAGATAGAGGAAACTGATCTTAGCCAAGATGAATTTTTGCTTCTGAAGGCACAGATTGTCAGGTCTTTCTGTCCAAAACAATCTGACACAAAAGAAGTTCCTCTGGCAAGTTGATTGTGTTTATCTGTTTTCCAAGTAGTTGCCCAGCCTGTGGATTTTATCTCTTACTCTGCAGGAGTATTTTGCAGCCAATATATACATACCTGCAGGATGCACAGGCAAAGAGCTGGTGAAGACTCTCCAGGTTCCTGAACCTGAAACCACACAGAGTTAAGTGTGACAGTAAACCTACTGAAGTAATTGTGGCTATTTGCATAACTTAAGGCAAGTGTTTTCAGATTTGGGGCTGTGCTGGTTAGCATCAAATTGTGTACTACAAAAGCAATAGATTAGTTTGATCTCAGATCTTTTAAATGTTTAATTGTATAATGTGGTTTGGACAAAAATGTTTGAATCGACTTGCAACAACGCATGGGAGAGTACATGCAACTTCAGTCAGAATGAGGAAAAATAACTCACATCAAAATCATTTAGTAATAAGAAAAACACCTGAATAGAAGTTTATTTCAGTTCATCATAACTAGATGTGATCTGTAGTGTACCATAGAGTCTATTCTTTTAAAAAAATTGTGGGCTAGATAAAATTCTGCAGCTGTACTTGTTCTCAGTACCCAAAATATGTCCTTGAATAGGTAGCTTCAGTCACAAACACTAACGTATTCTTCTGCTACTTGCTAATACCAACAGCGCTGTGTTAGGACCAAATTGGAACGGAATTAATTTACTTGCACAGACAAATGCAGTTGTAGTGGAAATGACAGATTTTCTAACTATTTTTCCTTTTGCCAAATGAGTATAGCGTTAAGAACATGCCCATTACATTTGGTAATTTTTCATAAAGTTTTTTTGCGGTGATTTTGTTTTTCTCTTCTTAGTCAAAGTGGATTGAGATGGCCCTTGCTTCCCCAGAAGCCTTCATAAAGCTTGCTAAACAAGACATGTAGCTTTTTTGTTTAAAACTCATGTAGGAAGAAGGTGTTAGTTCCAAACCATGTAGTTTGAATTTTTGTCATCTATTGTTTCTGTTGATGCCACAATAGATGGGAAAAAAATCCCCAGGTTTCTGACATTTTACAGGCAACTTCAAAATTCCATTGCTATTTAGAGGACATTTGGATTAAAACAAGAATCTTTGTCCTGACTTTCAGAGGCATTTGAAGTTCACTGTGAAGTATGAAAGAAGAAATGGAAATACTTTCATAAGGAATTACTGCTTCTGAAACAGGAATGCTTTGCATAAGTTTGTTGACATTTGGTGGATTATTTGTGTCTGTCTCAGATTGTCTGCAGTTGGGAATTTTCTGCTGTTACAAGTCTGCATGTGGCACTGCCAGAGCCTCAACTGTAGACAAGCCATTTGTGTCCTTACCAACAGATAGCAACTTTTCTCAGAGCAGATTTGGATGGCACAGTGACACGAATGACAGCATGTGCTGGTACATCAGAAGGGCTGCAGCCTGAGCTAAGCTGGCAGTACCTCTCCTCTGGCCTTGCTTTCTTTTGTGACAGTGGCCACTATAAAAACCAGGAGACAGGGTTCGTGTACTCCAAACCTGTATGTATTTCATGTGAATAGAAATACTTGTACAGAAGCCATATGAAAAATCTAAGGACTCCTGGCCAGCTGGTTATGGGAGAGTTAGTGGAGAAGTGGCCAGGCCTGTGGTTGTCCTTGCTGCCCACCTGCAGCCTTCTGCCTTCTCCTGCCCTGCTTCTCTGGTGGATGGGAGCTTCTACCACCAGGACCATGCTTGGACAGCCAAATCATGTGAGACAGATGTTCTTTTGGATAGCCAAATCATGTGAGACAGATGTTCTTGGCTAGCTGGGTTTCATCACTGTTTGTGAAGCAAATAACTTTACATTTGTGTATCTGTCTGACCATGCAGAGTGTTTGCCACACCACCAAGTTACATGCAAGTAAGAGTGGTGTACCTGGGGCAACAGAGAACCCACCCAGGCTTCCCATACAAACAGCTGTTTCTGGGCAGCCTGTTGTCACTCAGGAGCAGGATCTCAGGGTTATCACGTGTCATTAGTGAAAATAGCCTCTTAATGCCAAGAGAAGGCAAATTACACATGAGGGATTGTTAGAAGTGCCAGGGGCGAAGCTGTTACGATGCAAGTGGGGAATGCAAAGTAATTTCTGAGCACATGCTTGGTACTGCACCCCGATGCATGTTACACAGGCAGAAAGCACCCTTGGCTCCAGGACAGGCTGAACCATAAATTGTCAGAGGCCAGAGCAGTGTCTGGCAGACTGCACAGCATAACAAGGGCCAGACAGCTCTGCTTTCTGAGCATCTGCCCTTGGCCACTGCCCAGGGCGAGGTGCTCCTCAGTCTGACCTAGTGGAGCTGCCTGGTGTACTCATGGACCTACTGTTTATCTCCTGTGTGCAGCTGCCTCTGGGATGGAGCTTTGCAGATGTGCAGACACCCCGAGCTCAGCCTGATGGTTGTGCCTGGGTGAGTGGCTGTTTGGCCATTGCTAACAGAGGACACAGCTAAGGAAATGTCTTCAGCAGTATTGCTGCCTAATAACTTCATGATATTTGGTGTTTCCAAAGCCTCCAGTTCTTGGAGTTACAGGAGAATGCAGAAATATCCTTGCAGAGGTTCAGGTTACACCAGCTCTTGGGTTTGTAAGCTGTTTGAGAGGTCAAATCCAGTCAAATGCTTGTGTGGCTTATCTTGTATTAAATATTGCAGTAGTCATCTTATCTATCTGAGAAAGGTGAAGGGTTCAGTGACCCCAAGACTTGAATCTGTGGTGCCAGGGAGTCAGGGAATTTTTCAAACTTGCTGTATTATGCTTATCTTCTTACAGTATGCCTTTTTTTTAAAGGTGGTGTTAGAGATTGTGATTCCGTTGAAAAGGTAGAGTAAAAAAACTTTGATTGTATTCATTTGTAAGGCTTGCTTATGCTCTGATCCTGCAAAGCACTGAGCTCCTCAAGTAAAAGGAATTTTAACTTCTATAGGCTTCAGTGGGAGTTCTAGTACTGTATTCTCAGTTAGAAATCAGAAGGAGAGAGGGAGCTTGAACAGAGCTCAGAAATGTCTTTGGAGTTCACTCATGACAACACTCGCAACCTTATCACAAGGTCACGATTTTTAAGGGCTTCTACAGCTCTCAGCCCCCTTAACTGTGGTAATATGAGCATGTTTGCTATCATTATACAAACAAATGTCTAACCTTTGTGACTGAGAAAAATGTAAAAACATTGAATCCATTTATCTCAACACCAGCAGACCAGCCAGAGTACTGAAATGTCACAGGACTTGGAAATACAGTGATTCTTAAAACTAGCTTGTGGTACTTTTTATGTGTTTAGAGTTATCAGTCTTGGTGTTTTCAGACTTATTTTCCATTCCCCCGTTGTGTTTCTCATTTTATGTTTTGGACAACAAATTTCCTACATCTCTTTGCACATGGGAGCAAGCTAATCCTCTAAAAAATTCTGAGACCAAGACTGCTTGTCTTGATATGGGTTTTGGTGGCTGGCTTGCTGGGTCACTGCTGGCCCTCTTAAAGGTGGTGCTGCCATGAAAGGGCTTTCATTGATTGAACAAACCCTGCTATGTGTTACAATATTTTGATGTTTTCTCTATGTCTTCTGAGACATTCAAAATAATTTCACAAGCTGTTCCCACGAATGGTGGGATCAAGTTAAAAGAAGAAATAGCACCTTTCCTGTGAGTGCTGAGCTCCTGCTTCATCCAGGCTCTTCAAATGCTTAAATGATGAGCAGTATTTGTGTTCAAAGCTCTTGACTATTCCTTTTGGACATAAAACTCTAACTCCTTAAAACCTTTCCAAGCAGCTTTTCTAAATAACACTGACACACAAAAAATGCTTTTCTGTTTGCCTGCCTGGAGTATTTAATCTCATATCTGAACAGTGTAATTTATTATCAATATCTGAAGTGCATTGCTACAGTTTCCCCATATATTAATAGCTGTAGCCATTATTTTCTAAAGAAGACTCTCCTGGGCCTTTCTTGTGATACAAGCATTGCTGCTAACCAGGGTAGCTGCCTGGCAAGGATGAGAGTGTCCCCTGCTATTATAAATCTAGTGAGCTCACCTTTAAATGTCTGTCTCTCCTCTCCCCTTTGGGCATTGTTCCAGTCACTTTTTGGCCTTTTTATTTTAAAGAAAAATCCTGTCCATATGGTGGAAGGAGGAAGTATACTTGCCCTCAGATTCAATTAATGTGTGCTTGTTCTGTATATTTTGGAACTGGACTGCCATTGTGCAGGAGATAAAAAAAGAGCCCTTTTCAATGAAAATCTAAATTAGTAGCCTGCATGCATCAAACAAGAATAAAAGCCTGTGCTAGAGGATACAGTAGATCTAGATATGCATGCCCTGATTCACGCAGATGCCAAACCCTTTCAAACAGAAACATAATTTGACCTATGAAGTAATTAATGCCATGATTATGGGGAGGGAAGACACCACAGTTCAGGCTGAAGCCAGACTGCTTTCCATTAATAGAAACCTTTATTATTCTCTCCCTCAACACACTACTTATCTCAGTTTTAAAAATTACATTGGTCACAAAAATCTCTGTGTGCACTGAAGGCATAGCAGATTGTTTAGGCAAAATTTCAAAAAAGTTAGTGGGAGTTTCCCAAGTTATCTGATTGCAGTTTTGTTCCTCTATTAACTGCAAAGCGTAGCTCACTTCTTCTTCAGTCTTGCCACATAAATCCCTTTGACCAGAGTTTTGAGGAAGACAGATTGGCTTCAATTAAAACATATTTCTTATTTTCATTCTAGATAGTTCTGAGACCAGTCTCCCACACACCAATATCAATGAAATTTTTTTTCTGCTGGATTTAGCAGGAAGAGATCATGGGAGGTTTTTTTCACACAACCTGTAATTAGACTGTGATACTTATTGCTGCAGGATTTTGTGAATCTCACTTCTTTATATATATTGAAAATGTAATCAGGCAACTTAGTGAGAGACAAACCTACCAGGGACTTTCAAACACACAGTTAGTAACCCTACTTAAAAAAAATAATCCCTGAATCTTACATCACTGGAAACTATAGGACTTTACTGAGGATGTGTCACTGCATGTTTGACACTTCTTATTCACTTCCTTAGGCGTTTGCTGTTGGCTTCTGCTGGAGGAAAGGTACCTGGTGGCCTGGAGCTTTGATTTGAGCACTATGGTCAGTCCTGGGTATGTCAACAAAAAATTCACTTTGACCCAAACAATCGTATTCCACAATCACTTTTGACAATCGTAAAGAAAAGGAACATGGTTGTATTTTCTGCTTCTGTGATAAAATATATGGACAACTAAGATGTGATTTGAAACTTTTGCATTATTTGAGGGAATACTTTGTCAGAACAAGAGCCTGAAGATTGCTGGTTTACTTTGATTACTAAACATATTTCATATTTCATTGTATTGCTGAATATTGTGCCACTATAGATGGAAATGTAAGAATCCATAAAGGGCAAGGATATTAATTTTTTAAGAAATTGTCATTATTTTTATAGGTAGGTGTCTGCTTATTTATGCAAAACTCGTGAAAAAATTTAGGTTCTGTTATTGAGATTTTGAGCTCCATTGATCTCTTCGAAAAAAAACACAAATGAAACGGAACTGTTTTAAAAATACCTTTGAAGCTCAGAAGATACCTCTAGGATATTATTGATGGCCATTCTCTTCCAAAGTGTTCCTGAAGTGCAGGGCCAGGCCCAGGACTCATGCCTTGGTTCTTCCACTGGAATTCTCCATCCTCCGTAGGCCTTACGAGAACTCTGTTCATACACTTCCGAAAGGTCAGACCCATTCCATTATGCCTGTTTTCCAGTGAGGTAACTGCACATCTTGCCAAGGGTCACTAGAGGACTGTCCTGTGGTGCCAGGAGCAGAAAGGAAGTGTCATATGTTACGCTGGCATCCCTGATAGAGCCTCATTTGTAAACAGTCCCTATCTCTCCACTTAGGACAGCTATAAAATCAAGCTAATAGTGTTTTTACTTAGCTTTGAAAGGAGCTCTGCAATAAATGCTTACACTGCAAATGCAAAGATTTATTTTTCACATGGACTGATTGCAACTGAGAAAAAATGGGAAGAGGATCAAAAACATTTGGAAGACTCAAGATCACAAATGACTGTCAGTGACACCAGTTTTCCTAATGTTTTAGGTGCTTTTGCATGTCCCCTAGAGAGGATAATACATGTCTAAGAAAAAGCTTTGGCATTATGTACCCAACTTTTTCATGCCTGGCCTTTGACGTGCAGTTCCAAACCTTCTGTTAGGCACAGCATTTCTGACTATGTGAATATTGAATAACTTTTGCCAACAGGACAGCAACGGAGCTGCCTCAGAACATTGAGTTTGAAGGCAAGAGCCCTCTGCTAGGTGGAAATTAATTTTTCAAAGGAGCATAGTTTCTGCTCTTACACAGGTTTTGCTGGGATTTAAAGATGCTTCTTGTTTCAGGCAGCTACTTCATCATTTAGGGGAGATTTATCCCAAGAACCTCAGATACAGAAGAGTAGAGGTGCTTACACAACCCTATTTTATCATAAAACCTCTGTAACAAATATTGACTCTGGCCCTAAATTGAAAAGGAGTAATTTATTGCTAGAGTTTGACTACTTTCCTTGAAGTTGTCCAAGGCATAGACTGGACATCTCCAAGGCCTGTTAGGACAGAGATGAATGAGGACAAGGCTGGCTCTCAGCCAGCAAACCTGACCACAGCAAGGGAGAAGTATGATGCATTATGTCTTGGCCAGTCTGTGCTGTCCTGACTCCAGGCCATTGTAGGAAAGACATGTAAGGACAGAGTGAGGATTTTGAAGAAGCTGAGGCACTGGAACTCAGCAGTCCAGCCCCAGCCCTCCTTAAAATGCCAGCCTCTGGGAACAAACAAGCTCAGCTAGACACAAAATCAATCTTTAGTTAAAATCCATGATCTTTCCAAAGCTTTTTAAGCCCAATATAATGGTGGGGTCCAAGAGATGGCTCTGAGAATGTAATGCTTTAACACAAGGGTCCAGTTAAAGTCCCCTGGAAGCAAAGCACTGGCTTATGGAATGGTTAATCCATCTTCCCTCTCTGTCTCTGTTGCCTGTAGTTCCTGCTCATCTGAACTGTCGTATCCTTTCTCCATTATGTAACAGCCTAGAGGTCACACATGTTCCTCTGCTTTGAATAATACATCTCTATGAAGACTCAGTATCTCTGTTTGAAAATTTATTTCTTTCATTTTAATATTTTATCAATTTTGTCCTAAATGGATGACCTTAACTGGTTGCAGTTCATTTCATTTCTTCTCTGTTTAAATATTTTAAAGGTTCCAAAGTACAAACATAATTCATGCAGTGTATAACAAAAAATGCTCAGCCTGAGCTTTGGATTATTTAATTGTAATTGTCAAGTTATTATTAAAATGGATTATTGTTTTTCTTTTTGCAATCTCTTCCCCCCACCTCTTCTCCCCATTTGTAACTTCATTTGTCACATCCTTTATGCTGGTATTTAGCTCCACTCCAGTGCTTATGTAAGAGCTATACAATACATTTGTACCATCACTTGTGAACAACAGACAGGCAAAAGTCAAAATCACTATGCAATGGGGGCAGGCGTTGCATTCCGAAAACACCTCAGTAACATCATTGATACAGTAGCATATACAAAACTTGGTGTTTGGTACAAGTAGAGCCTTTTGCCCTTTATTTGAAGAAAAAGAGCCAGAATTATGTTTTAGGTACTGGCCATCTTGGTGCTATAACCAATCTGGACATCATTAAGCTGGAAAAGGATTGTATTTGAATGGTAAATCATCACAACATATGCATGTGCAACAGGAAATAAAAGGAGTTAACAAGCACCTGGCAGTGTTAGCTCTGAAAATGGGTTGTGCTGCTGTAGGTGCCATTTTGGGCAAGATAAGGTTCTCTGTAAGAGTCCTACCCCTTCTCAAGCCTTTTTAGGTAATTAAATTGTATCTTCATAAATTTCAGTATCATTTGGCTCCCTGTCCTGAGCAGGTTGATGTCACTACAGGCAGCTTCACAGTTGCTGAGTGCCTGGTCTTACTGACCCTTCTGATGTATAAAACGCTTTGGGTTATTTAGATGTGAAAGGCAATAAAAGCTAGTAAGCACAATTTGATTTAATGATTGTTATTCTGCACTTATACTGTGAGAAAGCAGAACTAAGATATGTGCATTTTGCACCATGGCATTTTTATTAAAAATAGGAATAAAACACTGAAGGCATCTGACTCATGTCCTTGAATGATTTTAAAGCAATGTAGCTGTTCTGTGTTTGCAAAATACAAAAATCAGTATAAAATCTGGTTTTTTAATATTTAAAAGCTTTGATTGTTTGGGGCAGGTCTGTATTTATGCTGATTATTACCTTTCTCATTTTCTTCTGTCTTGCTTTTGTTCAGCACCAGTCTTGCACAGCTCTAGTTGTATCAGCAGCATCAGTAAGATTTGGATTCGTGTTTCATTTCTGACATCTCTGTGTCATGTTACAGTGTCATAACCTGTCATCTGGTTTGGCTATGCAGTATTCCACATCAGAAAGACACATTAAATCCTTTTCTTTCCCGTTAAGTCCCTAACTACCATTTTGAGGGCATCATGGAAGAAATGGCACTACCTGTCTTGCACTGGCTGTAGGATTTTGTTTTACCTTGTGTCGTGTCACCCCAACTGATGCCTTCCCGTGAACAAATGGGGACATTTTTTGTTTCCAAGTGTGATTCTTGGGCTGTGCACAGAGGTAAAGATGAGTGGAAATGAGTGAATGTATAAGCAGGTTGCCTCTTGTTTGCCCTGGGATGGAGATCTGGACCCTTAGATATCAGCCTGTAAGGTTTTTTCATGGTAATCCAGTTTTCCTCCAAACCATCGAGTCGATGTGCTTAAACCAGAGTAAATGCTTTGAATAGTTCTTTAAAGGATGCTTGAAACACTTCTTGCATATTTTTCACCCTGTGTAAATAGTTCTCCTGGTTTCTGAGGAAGTTAGTGAAGGTAGCCAGCATTGCTTCTGTACCTACAGGGGTTTCCTCATTCAGGTGGGGTGGTAGGTGGGGCTGTCCTGCCTCAGGAGGGAGTGTGTTAATGTAATCCTTCAGAAAGTTTTTGCAAACACATCCTCTGCGTCCCTAATTATACCATTAATAAGTATAAGCATTGGAAATCCTTCTAAATACATATTTAAATCCTAAAGGATCTCCTTAGACTGGAGTATTACACGAGATATGGAGCTTAGAAATGAGTTGTACTAAGGCCTGATACATTACAACAATTATGAACATGTTCACTTATTAACTACGTATCAGTAATGATTCTGTGAGTAATGCACCTCATACTCAAATTTAAGCAGCTTTAATACACTTGTAGATTGTATTTCTGTCTGGTGGACAAGCCAGACAAAACATGAGGGAAAGAAAGAATAAGATGTACAAGGAGAAGACCAGGAACTGAGGCACAGAGGTAAAAGCTACTGAAACAGTTCAGTCTGACTCCAGTATGTGCTGTTCAGTAGTAGCCAGGCACAGATACCCCAAACACCACAAAGGAACCGTGGCAAGTTTCCAGAAGGAGATTTCCCTGGGAAATACGTCACTTGGGCCAAAGTGAACATCACCGCTACTTGTTGCCTCAACAGGGTAAACGTCCCCACAAATATCAGGATTTTTATGTGACTACAGCTGCTCTTTTAACTCTCTGGATAAAGACCTGAATTTTGGGAGCTAAAGGTTATGAATTCAAATCCCAGTTTCCACTTGCAGATGCGGGTATATGTTTGGCTGGAAACCACGCTGTCTGTACGGATACAGCCATGGATCAGTGCAGCAGCACAAGTCAATTAGCCTTTGTGACACTCTGCTGTCCTGTGAAATAATTTTATGGATACTTCAGGGGATGTTGTCAGAAGAACAGTGCTGAGAACTACAGGACACGAAGGGTAAGGCCGGCGAAATAACCCCCTTTGGCACAGGTTTCCAAACGTCTCTGTGTTTACAGACACCTGAACCCCTCTACGTTTCTTTGGTCTCTCTTGGGAAATACAAAGGATCACAATTAACCTTCACTTATTACCAAGCACAGGAAGCAATAGGAGAGCCTCTCAGGTGGCATGTGCTTTCTGAGCATTCCACAATGATAGATATGTCGTGGAAGTCACGATAGGGAGAGCTGAGCCTCCTAATTACATTGTATATTTACAGGCCTCGTTTTTATTTTAAACGCAAGGATACACACTAGTCTTCAGCTTTGACCTGCAGTGTAGGAATGGTGTAAGATAAATCTCCAGTTATTTTTCAGCAGTTCCATCTCAGTGGAAAATGTGTTATTTCTGTGAAATAACAAAAGACTCCAGGTGGTTGCTCTATATCACCAAGTAAAGTTTTGGATTCATTTTTTGCTTTTAGGGGGGTAGAAGCCTGGGTGTTGTTTGTTGTTGTTTTTCTTTTTTTTTCTTCATTTTTCTGTTTCCATCCCCTCAGAAATTCTAAATGAATCTCTCTTAAGAAATACTGAAATTTTATTACTTTTTTTTTTTTTAATTTAAATTAAGGAGTCCTCTTGTCTGTTTTTCGCTTGGTTTGGTTTTTGATGCCTTGCCCTCTTTGGAAGGGAAAAGGTGTGCATGATGAAAACCTTTTAATTTCTCTTTAATATGACTTGAAAATTGAAAAAATAGCAGGTTATTAGTGTCTAGTTTTAAAATTTGTAAGTTGAGTTTCTCTCTAATGAAAGCACGAGAGATTTTTTTTAACCTCATGGCTCTCTGTTTTGCTTCATTTTTTAGCTTTTTCTCCCCACTGGAGAAGTATAGAGGGTCAGACTTTCTGAATAAAAGTAAGTATAAGTAAAAGAAAGTACAACTTTTTTTCAGTTTTGAAATCTAAAAGGAAGCTTTCATTTTACAGAAAATTTAAGGAAAGTTATACTGATTTTTACTCACCCCCATCCACTGTGCTTTCCTTCCCTGTTCAATGTTTTTCACTGAAGACTATCTGTGACCTTGCACTTTGTTAGGAGGTGAAATTAATGTAGATATTAAGTGTTAGGTGTGGGAGGCTTAACGGGGGGGCAACAGATGAGAGCAAAATGAGGAGAAAAGAAAATCCTTGAGGAAAAGAGCTAAAGGTAAGATTGTTTTGTTACTATTTGACATGTCTTGGAAAGAAATTGAGACAAAAACATGTAGGATAACATTAAATGAAAATGTACACTAAATTAAAAAAAGGTATTTTTTATGAATCACCACCCCCTAGTGTAAGACCCATGCCTTTCCCTGCAGGAGTCTATGAGATTCCCACTGGGCACTGCTTCCCCCAGGTCTCACTGAGGTCAAGCATTAGACTGGTTTGGAAGTGGAAAGCCCAACTTTTGAATTAATTCACTTCATGGCTGCTTAGACAGGGATCCTGTTGACTGTCCCTGCACCCTCACGGCCTTTCAGCCCCACTGAGTGCCAGGCTCCCACTGTTTGGCACCACAGCTGTGCTTCTGCCCATCCACACCTCCCTACAGCCCAGCTCACTCCTCTCCTCCGGGATTTGGGCATCTCCAGCTTCACAGCTTTTGCCTGGCTACTGCTTTCTGCCTCAGCTGTGTGTTCCTTGAGCAGCTTCATTCCCTGACATTGCTGAAACAGGCAGTGCCATCTAATCCTGGCCCTCTTTTCCAATGCCTTGAGGTCCATTGCTTTTCACAGGGAAGTATTACTGCTGCCCCTTCAGCTTTTAAACTTTTACCTAAGCAAAGGCAAGCAAAACAACTTGTATGCTGCACACAAGGCACAGCCCAACCATGAATTAAAAACAAGACATTGTCGTTAAAAGCTTAGTATTGCACAAGTTTTGATAATGAATTTTATGCAGAGACGAGCAAGGTAATTATTCTATTTGACAGTCCTGTGCAAGCCTCATTTGCAAGGTTTAGTTCAGTTGTGGTGGCCAGGTTTGCTAACTACCACAGAATGTTGACAGAAACAGAAATTCCAAAAAGTTGAAAAATTAGGCCTATGAAGAGAGACTAATAAGTTTTGATGTGGTCTGGCTATTAAAAAAGAGGCTGAGGGGAGACATAGTAATTTTAAAAATAACTAAGAAAGGATGTTATAAGGAAAAGAGGGCTCAGACTTATCAATTAAGAAGAAAAAAAGGACAAGTCCAGTCTAAACTGTAGATTTTGGTGAAGTGTAGCTGACTACATCTGAGGGCTGTGCCAGGGAAAACCAAGTAGAATGCTGGATGTTGGGATGAGGACTTTGTGGTGTCAGATACTCACCTTCTGTCTATCAACTCCAGCAAGCAGAGCAGGGCACCAGGAGTTCACCTTGCAGGGCAGGATGAGAACACTCGTGCCATGGAATTTCTGTGCTGGTACCCCAAAGTTATCCCTAGCCAGAAAAAATCTAATTACTTGCTTTGTTCTTATGAATCCACAGGAGACTGAGGCAGTTTTCACCAGGCCTGGCAAATACCAGCTGGACTCTGGCCCCTCTTTATTTCTGTAGCACTAGAATAGGTTGCTAGGGAGTGTGGAAATGGCTGTCCTGGTATGGTTGAGGTGAGATTTGGCATCTCTCTAGTAAGAAGAATTTAGATGTAATGGAATCAGCTGTGTTCCTTGCAGAAGAATGAAAGCAACCTGCTAACAATCCTGTGTCACAGTATTGATTCTGTTCTTATATTTTCAGTGCTTTGAAGCTGTTTTAGTCTGCTGGTTCATTAAGTTACATTTACAGGTTGCCCCTAAACACTGGCTTTTACATAGTCTGTGTTTTAACACTCTTTAAGTGCATATTGATATGGTCTGTCCTCTGTGCAAACCACAGTCAAAGAAATCCCATTTCTGCAATGGCTAATGAGGTACCAGAGTGGTAAAATAAACAGAAAAAGGAATTACAGAGTGTCAGGAAGCTCAACCAAAGAAATGTCACCTTCAGAGAAGCAGCAACTGAGAAATGACCTTTCACTTTATTACAGTGTGCCAAATTTGGTTGGGTTTAGACAAGAAGCTACAATTACTGAATATTTAAAAGTCTGCATTCTTACTCATGAGAAAGCTGGATAGAGTTGGGTGGCTTATGTCACAGAAGCATATATTATGAAAGATGTGCTTGACACACTGACAAGTACTATGACTGAGATTACAGTTGAATTATGCAATTAGATTTTATTAACTATACATATTATTAAGGATTTTTCATAACAGTGGAAAGGATGTCATGGTCCTGATGATTGTACTGATCTCTTATGCCACTGGGAAAGATGCAGAAAGGCTTTCAAAAGAGCAATATAGTTCCTATTTAATCTTTAAATAAGAAAAAAGGTCAAGGAACCATTGCTGCTACTTTATTTCTCTGAAGTCTTCACCAAGGAGACATCCCATTTTAATGTGCATTGCCTTAAATTCATACATATCAGTGAAATATACATCACTGAATCTTTAGAATGCACTGAATTTATAGCAGAACTTACAGAGTGTAGTATGTGTATGTATATGAATCCTCATAATTATGTAACAAACCTCTGGGGGTTTCTCACTTTAATTCATTTCTGATACAAAAATAAAACTTAAAAAAAACCAGATTACTTAAGATCTCAGTAAAAATGTCATATCCACAGAGATACTCACCATGTCAAAGAAAATAACAATGGTGGCAATTTATATTTATAATATAGTTTAATTTAAAAATTATGTTGATAATTAGAGATAAGTAAGTGAAGGTGACCATGCAGAAAACAGCTAGCTTGAGACAAGTAGGAAAAATAAAACAAACAGAATTGCAAGCACTGGTGTAATTACAGAGACTTCTTTAAGTCCACTAGTTACGCTGCAACTTTGGCAGGAAGCCTAATTGTTCCTTAAAATTTGTACTTCCCTTCCAAATTGCAAGTGCCCCTTTCAGAGTAAGTGTGACCTGGTTCTGCAAAGGGCAGACTGCTCGGCAGCACCCAGAGCTGGGCCCTGATCTCCAGCCTGGTCTGCGGGCACAGCAGCACAGCCCTACCCTTCTGCAGCCTCCGTGGCTGCTGCAAGCAGAAAACCATGTTAAAAGTGTGTTCAGCTGGGTTATGGAATGAAGCCTTCAGGATTTAGGAAGTGCCAGAACAATGCTGCTCCTTACCTCAGTGCTTTGGGAATGTCTGCCTTATCTTCAGTTGTGTGATTGTTGGTTGTTGCAGTGGGACACAGCAAAGGAACACCGATACTTCAGTGGAAACCCCAGTTCACCCCTGGAGAGAGATCAGCAACATTCCAAAGGGCACACAGGTACCCTTGCCTGTCTGTAACAAACTTCAGCCCCTGCTTATCTCACCCTCTGCACATTGTCCTTGTTCCAGTCTTGTCACTTTTCCATTCATGGCCTCCTTTCCTGTTCTTTTTGCTGAACCTTAACTCACACGAGGCTTCTCATCCCAATCCCAGTCTCTGTATCAAGGCAGACCTAGTTTGTCTTCTGTCTCTCCTTTCAGAGTCTGCCCCTGAAATTCACTCACTCATTTTTCACACCCAGGCATATTTCTCCCAATCTATTCCCCATCTTTCTTTGGATGTAGTTTTTGCTCTAACTGGGTAGATTTCTCTTTTTTACTGCATGGATTCTTACAAGTCACTGATGTGCCCAGGACCCTTTTTCACCCCCAGTGTCCAGCAAGCTGAAAGTGGCCATTATAAAGGATGTCCTTTTGAGTACCAGAGGTGTTGAGGCTGCACTGTGATCATATACTCCATAATATGAGCTGTCCCATCAGACCTTTAAGCCCAAGCATGCAGTGGCATCAGAATTTCTGAGATTTTAGGTATTTAAGTTATTATGGTTCTCCCTTGCAATGAGGTTCTGGCAACTACCAAATTCACTGCCAAATTCACATGCTCACCTGAAATAGTTTTTCCTTTTGTTGTTATCCCTCTGACTTCTCTATTGTGGACCGGGCATTAGCGAGCCCCATTCTCCCTCCCTTTCTTGTCATCCCATCCCCACCCCTACCCCACCCCCCTTCACTCCCCCCCCAAAAAAACCAACCCAAAAAACCCCAAATACTTCCCAGGGATAAAGATCTAAGGAAAAAGGGTTTTTAAAAGAAAAAAATAGATAGAAAAGACCCTACTGTTTGAGGGTGCAAAAACAACTCCAGGTGCAAAAGGGAAGGGATGCAAGGGTGAGAATATGAATAATACAGAGAAGTGGAGGTAAACGCAGAGAAAAGCACCCAGGTGTGCCTACTACTCCCTGCAGAGTCCCAGAGAGGGAAAAATGGAAACAGTCGCCAGAACACTCCCTCCTCCCCATTCTTTTCCCTGCTGTCAGAAACACAATACAAGGCTGGATGGATCACTGGTCTTACTCCAGAGAATGTTTTTTTGTGTTTAAATGGTCTTTTATTGGAGGCATTCTTGGCCATCCTGGAATTCAAGGGAAGAGTTGTGACAGGTTCTACAGAGACTTACTGCATAATTTGTTTCCATGTTAGGAAAAACACTTTTAAGCACGGGCTCAGTTTCCAACTGAAACAGAAAACTATAGGATATTGGATAGAAGGCAAGTAAAACGTGGAAAAAACTGCTAAGGGAAATATTTAGGATGGATATAAGAATGTAAAGCTGTATCTCACATAAATCAGTGCTTTTTAATCCTTTTTGATTTGCAGTGTAGGTGTATGGCAAATTTAACCTACTTAGAATAAATTTGCTTCTTTGAATTTCCTTTTGCATATCCTTTAGTTCTCTCTGAGTGTTACAGACCTCAGGTTGATAACTACTGCAGAAAAGATACCATCTTGGAAGTTACCTATTTCTAGATTCTTTCTGCAAAGTAAGAGCAAATCTGCATGGAGACTGACCATGGAGACTGACCAGTGTTCACACTGCAGTCATATTTATTTTGTAGATCTGAGTAATTGTACAATGCATAGCTGACTTTGGGGCTTAAGATGTTTTTGGCAGATGCTTATCTGTTAAGAAAAGCAAAGGCAAGGCTTCAAATATTACATATTATCTCCCCCCATGGTGCATCTATTCAACTCAGACTTGCAGGACTGTCACTGGTGAAAGTGAGTTACAAACCAAAACAAAATCCTAGACAGTGAGACTTCCATGACAGAAGCAGTTTTGCCATTTTTGTTTTCTCAGGGCCTAATAAGGATCACTGTGCTTATCCTTCTTTGTGGTCCCTGTGTGCTAATGTCCTGAAATAATTACTTCATCTGTTTCCCTGTGTCTGATACCAATCAAGTGCCACACTGTGAAAAAAATCTTCAGCTACTATAAATCATCATAAGTCTGTTAAGAAAATTTCATTGACAGGGAGTGAGAATTTGGTGCTGTGTTTTGTATGTGAGAAATAAGTGCACTTGTTAAAGACAAAAAGAAATTTAAAAAGGAAAAAACATACCTATGTCTTCTGCTATCCAACAATTATGCAAATATTTCCAATAAAATAATAGAAAATTGCTGGAGAGCATTTGATAGAGAGAAAAATTAGATAATAATTTGACTCTAAAGCTAAATTATATAACGACATGCCACACCTTAATTATTTTACATCCCACACTTTCCCCTGACTAGAGCACATAGGTCTGATTGTGAAAGTACTGACATACAGTCCCATCACTCCTCTTAACAGACAGAGAGATCTGGTCAGGCATTTTTTCATCTTAGTACCACTGTCTGATGGCTTTATAATTTTAAAAACAAAACCTTTTAAGCCAAACAATACCACACTGCTAGAATAAAGATTTACAAAACTGTGTGATCCTGATTCCCATTTATCTCACCTCTTTTGTAGTCACTTTGGCCCTGCAAAACTTTAGGATATTAATCTGGTAAATCATCATACCTTCTTTGTATAAGCATTAGTGTCCTCACTGAAATGAGATGGTAAAGTTGGGTCTGGTGGGCCCATTTGTTTCTATTATATGTTGAAAAGTGTATGTGTGTGTACATCTATAACTTTTGACTACTGAAATCAACATTGTAAACTGGGGAGAATGGGGCAATTCTGCTCTTTTTTCTTCTATCCTTGCCACTCCAACTCTTTTCTGAGCTCTTTTGTTTCTTTTCTTTCCACTGCTTTTATTTTTATTCTGTGCTTATTTTTCTCTTCCTATTTCTTTCTCCATAGCTATCCTCCTCCTACCCCTTAGTATTGCATTGTTCAGAGTCATTTTGAAACTGGACAATATAGTCCCTATTACATCTCAAATCGATTTCATTTAGGACTCAGATGGGTCACCACTGAATCTGAACACTCCCTTGCCTTATGAGGCCTGAGGAACACAGCACAACTCTGAAGGAGTAAAGGTATTGTAATCTGGACCTTGGTGTTTAAACAATTACTTTTAAAATTTTTCAGATTAATTAATTTATCATTTGTATTGTGTGAGAAATTTTATGGATTGAATATGGATATGCCTGTGCTGGCTGGCATGGGGGCGGTGGCATAACCCCTGCTCTCAGCAGCAGGGACTCAGCAAGTGCAAGGCCAGTATTAGTGGATTTCCCTGCCCTCTGCCTGTTTTTCTAGCTGAGTCCCATTCCTTCGGTGAACTCTGCAAGGCCATGTCATCCCCAGCTCCCCCGAGTCATTCCCACGGCCTCATTGCCTCAGAGCAGGACAGGTATCTTGAGGCTTTCAACATAGGGAGGTTTCTGATGAGGTGTTTGGAGGGCTGAAGAGATTAGATGTTATGGGAAGAGACTGTGACATAGTCTGATAGGTTGTGTTTTTAAAGTACTTCTTTTCCTCATTCACAGTAAATTTTTTCCAAGCCATATGATCCTCAAATTACCAATACAAATGGGAATAGAATTAATAGTGGTGCCGTATCTTTATGGGGAGCATCACATTTTTTGTGCCAGGAAGGCATACCTTTTATTCTATTAAACTGAGCAAAAGTCTTCTCCTGGGCCTCGTCTTCTCTGCATGGTGCCATCTTTTCAGGAATACATCATCATCAGAGTGCTTTGTCCCAGTGATGTATTACACTAATACATCTGTTGCTTTAATGATATATTAGCGTAATACCTTATCAGAGTGATGCATACCAATGATCTATTACTCAAAAGGTGGTGCCATTCAGGAATGAAAGGATTCATGGACATAGTCAGTATAATTATAGAGATAACAGCCCACATACATTACACTGGAAGCTGCTTTCATGGAACCAAGAACACCAGTATTATTCTAGCCTGTTTGGTGCCATTTTCCAGTGCCATTGCACTAGATTTGTAATGCTGAGGTTGTTACATCTCTTTTAAACCTTTTAAATATACTAAGAGCAACTACCATTAACCTTGGGTCACTGTGAAGCAGACTGTATCCAGTTACATTATTTTTACTATATAGTAGTACAGTACTTACTTACCCGTAACCATATGAAACCAAGTAACATTAACCTCCAAATAGTCTGAAGAACATATCATATCTCATTATAATAATCTGGGCTTCATCCTTTGCTTGACTTTAATTATTGTCCATTCTCAAACATATTCGATTACATGACAGTTGAACTCCAGCCTGTCATTAACGGTAGGCCCTTTTAATCTCAACCTTCATTTTCTTTACCGTTACATTTGTTTCATTACTTTAGCCACTGAAAAAACAGATGAAGTCAGATTTACATTGTTTTGTGTAGCACGTTAATTAAATATTTCAAAACATCATCCAGAGATTGGCAAAAAACCAAGCTCTATTTTTTAAACTTTTACTGTAAAGGGGAGGAAATGTAAATCAATAATTTAAAAAACTCATATTTTTTTCCCCTTTGTCTTAACTTCCTCACTAATTGGGTCCAAGATTCCTCTCTTAATTGAGAGAGAGAATCAGAACCACATTTCGGCTTGTGGTAATTTAACTGAGGTAAAAAGTATTGATTAGCTTGTTTAAGTTTCTTCTAAATATGCTTTACACCAAAGTGTGAAGAATGTTGCATAGCAGGAAATTAAGGCCTCCAGCTTGTTTCAGTTCATCAGAGCAGGGAAAGGTGTGTAGGGTTCATCTAGATTTTTTGCCAAATAATCCAGCACAAAACAATCAGTAACACAAATGAGGGAGAAAAGGACAGGAGAAGTATTTTTAGTACGTAAATAGTGGGATTTTTTTTCCCTCTTCACTTTCTCTTCTGTTATCTTCAGCTTCATTGCTAGTGACAAGTATCATTTTAATTTGCAGAGAGGGTTGCTAAAGCAACTTTCAGGAATGTATTTAATCAGGTGGCAAACTCAATTCACAGACGCTGTAATGGGGATACAGTGTGATGGATGCAGAACATCCTACTCTTTACATCCCTGCTCCTCCAAGGTCACTCCGCTGACATGTGACCTTCCAGTTTGGAAACTGCTGACCCAGATCTTTCTCCTGCCCCATGGGAGGATGATGGAGCAGGAGCTGTCTTGGTAAGGGTCTGATGCAAGAGGTAAACTGCACTCTTTGGTAGAGCAAGGCTGAGGAGCAGAGCTTGTGTAAGTGCTATGGAAGGGCTACAGCAGGAGGTGGCGTAACAGGTTATAGTAGAGGGTGAGATCTGTGGCTGAGCAAACAAGGACAAGGCAGCAAGAGACAGAGCAGTGCAGAACGTCTGGGGCACCAAGAGGCAGTGACATTGATGGAGGTCTTTCTGACTAAGCCTTGGCTCATAAAGTGCCAGGGCTTCAGAGGAGGTTGCTATAGCTGAGTGTCTCAGTCCTTGTCTTCTGAAACACCTTGTATTTGTTCTTTTATTTCACCTCGATGTTTTGTTAGTTTGCTTTTCATTTTGTGGTATAATCTCACTTATAATCTAAGAACTCAGGGGTGGGGCTATGCTGCCTGACCTCTGACAGAGGTGGAAGCAGCCTGCTGGTATGGCAATGCAGGAAGCATGGCTGCAGTGAAAACAAGTTCCTTCTGCAAGGATCTGAAACAGATTTATTCTAACCAAGAAACCTGCAAGTTACCTAATTGCATCTTGACGGGGATGGAGGGGCAAAGGCTGAGAAATGGCCTAAGAAGCCATGAACCTCAGTAGGACTGACCTCCAGGGCCAGGCTAGAAATCAGTATTTTACATGAAAGTATAGTTGATCAAGTCACAGAACTAGGATATTTGCCAACTTTCTTGCACTTCTTATTTGAGGTAACTAGTTTTTTCCATAGGTGCTTACTGGGATTCACCAGTCATCTGTGCTTTCCATAGTGCTGGCCTCCTGATTGTGGTGGGTCGAGTGTGCTCCTTGTAGAAGTCTGATCTATGGCCTTCAAGAGTGTTATTAGGAAACACAGTAACAGCTAATTCTGATAAACTGCAGATGAGTAAATAGACCTTTGTGTAACTTGCCTTGTGTGCTTAGCAATTGGAAGGGACAGATTTGGAATGGCAAGAGAGACTGGCAGGTGGGCTTCTGATACCGTAGCTCTTCTTGTGTACACACTTACAGAGTGTATGCAATAACATACACAGTGACAGCTCATGGTATGTAATGTATTTAGGATCAACAGCAAGGCAGGGGGTGTGTTAGTCTTTTCTTCAGAGACAGGGATCTGTGTGGAGAAAGAGAAGAGAGTGAAATGTTTAATAGTGTACAATGGCCTAGGGGACTGCAGGCAAAGTGTGTGGTCTTGGTCGGTGTGGCTTTAATGGCCATTCAGTCGTAGGCAGCTTTAGAGGTGCAGTTTGTGGGGTCTTTGGGAACCCTTCTGAATAATGAGCGACTTTGGCCTTTTGTTTTCCTGAGTTAATTTTAGCAACATCTATTGTCCAATCTTGTTCACTGTGTGCTACACAAATACTTTTGCTAGTGTGGTGCAGAAAAGGAGGAATGATAGAACAAGGTGGGTGGCAATTGCTTACATTTGCTGCTCTGTACTGCCACTGAATGTCAAACCACACCATGTTACTAGGCTATGTCAGGTTGTGTGTGAGGGCTTAGGACACAGCCCTCCTGTTAGTTAAATGCCATCCATTTTAGCTAAATAGAATTTCTCTTAGTTAAAGGAATTCTAATTGATTTTTAAAAGTTGTAGTTTGCCTTTAAGCTAGGTTTAGGAACCTATGAATTTAATGTTTTGAGCTGAGCCAGTCTTTCAGTTCCCTCTGTGGTCTGTGGTGAGAGCAAGAGTTCTCCAGAGAGATTCATCCCACCTTCCACAGGATGGGGAGCAATTGCCAACTGGTACTGCTTAAATTCTCTCTTTTGACAACAGGTAACCTGGAAATCTAGGTTACATTAAATGACTGTCTCTCTATCATAGTGAAGATGAGCAGAATTTGTATTTGTTATCTACTGCTTAAAACTCCCCAAACGTGGTATCTTCCATTAATTCAAAAAAGCTGTGAAACAAAACCTGACAATATCTGAAACTCTGTCAACAGCAAAGATTGACTGGAATTGGTTTGAGAGGGCGGAAATGTGAGGTGACACTCAACCTTTGACCTGTGTTCCTTTGGTACAAGCTGCTGTCTACACAGCACAGTCCCCAGCAAAAGCTTATTGTATCAACCTGAGTTTTGTGTTCTTAAATGAAAAAAACCAATCAACCAAACAAAAAAACCCCTTCTTTCAACAGTGAGATTGCAAATCTGAACTGGAAAATGGTAATACAGAAAGGGAAATCAGCAGAACAGAAGGAGGAGGCAGGCAGTGCCAGGACACCAGAAATGAGCCAGCAGCCACTTAATCTGGATGAGAAACAGCTAGCTGAGTTTGCCTGACCATGTCTTCAACCTGGCCTGCAAAATGCAGTGGCTAAGGTGAAGGTATGTGATTAATTCTGCTGACTCTGTTATAGGAAAATTGATTTCTGGCAAAGGGATGGAAAGAGCAGTTGGGGGCAGTAAAATGGCTCAAACCTTGGAACAGTTTGCTTTTGTGCATGAGAGCTGAAATCATTAGCCTCCACGAGCAAGACCCCAGCCATGTGCAGATCAGTGAGGATTTTGTCATTGATTGAATTGGGACCAGGATTTCAGTGTAATTACTAATTATGGCAAATGTGCAACAGTTGGGTGGCTGGTTGGAGCTGAAATGTTTACTTCTGGGTTGGGGTTTTTGGCTTTTCAGCAGTGGAAGCAGGGCTGATAAATCCCTTTTCTAATTGCTTTTAAAATTATGACTTAAAAAGTAGGATTTGGCCAATGAGGATGGATACATGGAAGGGCTATTCAAGCAAATGAATGGTGAGTTCTTTCCCCTTTGGGCTCTCAGACACTACATGCTGACCTAAGTGCACTAAATAACTGCATAAAATATTTGTGGATATGTACTCAGGTGCAGTAGAAAAAGCTAATTTAAAAAAATGAAAGAAAAAAGAACTTGTAGCAGAAAAAGGTCTTTATGTACAATGCTGGCATTATGTCAGTGGTAAATACAACCATTCTCTTCTCATGTTGACATGATAGCCATTTCAGTTTATAGATACTTCTTGGAGAGAATTTTTGGGTATTTTTTTTCAGAATAGATCTCTTCTGTTCCTGGTCTAGCTGGTCTCCAGAGAGCTGTGATACTCAGTGAAAGATTTATAAGCCTAGAAAACAAATTCACAGAACTGGTGGCTTCATCAGGACAGTTGAAAAGAAACATAGAATTTGAGGTTATGCATATTAAGTAGTTTGAGAAACAGCTGGTTTTCACTTGTAAAAAAATACCATTTGGGAAAGCGGTGCAGAGGACCTTTGGTTTATCCAAAGTCAGTTTTCTCTAGCAGTGTTGACTTCGCTGAACATCTGAATACCCCAAACCAGGTTATATATGTACTGGCTAGTGGGCCCATGCTCTAAAGCAGAACAAGAACACACTTGCAGGATTTCAACATCAAGATTTGATCCCCCTTTTCCTCTAGCCCCTGCTCCTGAGGCAGGGGAAGTGGGAGGAGGGGAGATTAAAAAATAAAAACAGTTGGGCTGTTCCACCAAAGGGAGGACAAATAATACTTTGATGAGCTGCACCTGTAAGTGTTGGTGAGTGGATGAGCAGCCTGACTGCCACCTGGGTCTGTGTTGGAATGACCCCTGCTTTGCATTGTCTTCAGGCCTGTCTGGTTTCCTTCAGAAGGAAACTCTCATGCATGGAGAGGCAGGGAATCTGGTCACCAGAACTTCCCTGAAGTGAAGATGCAGGCTGACAGAAAGGTAGCTGAAGACAAATTGCAAAATCCCATTATTTTAGCTCCTTAGCATTTGTGCTATACCTTCACGGGATTTTTCCATCAAACAGACATGAAGGGATATTATTATTTCTCTTCTACAAAAATAAACTGAGCTGTTGAAAGTGGTGGTGGGGAAGATGTTTACCCAAACTGTGTTCAGGGGTTAGTTGTAGGGGTTTTTTTGGGGAAAAAAGCGCCAAACCTGCCCAGCCTCCTCTGTCCCCTTCCCCCCTGCCACCTGAACCTTATCTACATCCAAGACTGCAATTAGGGGAGAAAAAAGCTTCAGGTGCTGTTCAGCTCTGAAAGCACCTAAACTTACCTTTCATTGTTAAAAGTCCTCCAGATTCAAACTGAGACTGAACCATAGATGAGCAGATGATCTTAATCTGAATCCAAAACATGTCCACCAGCTTCTGTTGCTGGAGACAGTCATGGGCATTTAGGCTGCTTAGTAAAGGCTCTGGTCACTACTGTTTCCTTCCAGATCAAAGGATCAGAGGAGGGAAGAAGCCAAAAGAAGGTTCATGATGCACTGCAGACCACTGGTTAGCGAGCTCCAGGAATACAGGTAAGTGAAGTTCAATTTCTCTCTTGAAGGAAAACATGCATATACTACCTCATATTTGGTTGTCAGATGGGGAGACTTGTTGAGGAAAATGCATAAACAACTAGCAAGAGTAATATCCTTTTATACAGCCCTAGGTAGCTTTTCAGTGTGTGGGTTGGTCACAGATATGGATCTGAGGCACCTACAGTCATGAGCTATGTGGGACCTCAGTAGCCTAACACAGTGCTGGGCTCTCACCTAGAGGTGAGGCTACAGAGAGACTGATTTTTTAAACCATTTTTTTCTGCATTTATGCATTGTGTGATGCTTTCTCTCACATTCAAATGTGACTGCATCAGCAATGCTACTACTATGGCCAACTTAAAAAAAAATCAAATGAACAAGTAGAAGGTGAAGACATGAGGAAATTATTCTCAGTTTTCAGTGGTATAAGTACCAGTTTTCTAGTTGCTCAATAAATGGTCATCAAAAAAATGGTAGAACTCAAAAAGGCTAGCAGTAAAAACTGAAAACTTGGCTCCCAAATCCAGGATGAGTTGGCAGAGTGACTCCTTTATTTCCAGTATGTGGCCTCCAATTCAGAACTGTGAAAACCCATTGGGTTAGGATTGTACTGGCTATCACAGATTGTTGAGTTACCTGATTGCATGTATCTGATTGCACATTTCTGTCCTCTCTATTTGAAGCGAAAAAAAGGTATTTTAGACTGAGACATTGTACTTGTTATAAGAACAGTTGAAGAGACTCGGGTGTACAAGAGCAGTTAGGGAAGCTCAGCTGATGGGCAGCAATTTATTAATCCGTAGTAACTTACTGTGTGGACTTATCTGTGCTCTAATTTTTGTGTTAAGCTTTGTCTGACACTGCTGTGGAGTGTGTCCATTTGTGCAGCAGTTATTCTCTGTGCCTTCCTGCTGGGTAGCAACATTGATTAATACCTTGTGAAGAAAGGTCTCAGATAGAAATTGCAGTACCGGGAGACTTGTTTTGGTAGCTGAATGGTTAACAGCATTAACATTTATGCTTTTGACTGGTTTGAGATTAATGGGTGAAATTCATAACTCCTCCAGAGTCTCATTCACATCTTCTCTGTTAATTCACATCTCCTGCAATAATAACAGCCTAAACCCACATGAAAATGGCCCACGTGAAAGCTACTGCTCAAGTGGCAGATCTTACATGATATTGGACTGGGGAAGCTTGTGGAGTGGGGAGGCATTAAGGGGCAGACAACAGCTTTGGCTCGCCAACCATCTCAAAGGGTACGTGAGGAGACTTTAAAAGTGCAGGTGGACATGCTGTTCTACTATGTCATTTTATTTAAAACATTGCTACTCATGTTGTAGTTTTAATTAAGCAAAAGAGAAAAGTTGGCTGCTAAACAGAACATCTTTGAGCACATAGTGAGGCACAAACTGAGCATGCAAATACACTATCAACAAGCTTGGATTAGTCTGAAGATGGCATTGATAAAGTCTTCTGGTTTGTGGTTGTTTGCTGGAGGATTCCCCCCTAATTCTTATGTTAATTTACTCAAAAACTGAGAGTACTACATGGTAGCTCAAAGTCTGCCTGAAACTTTGCTTTAATCATCTATTTTTTAGTGTTTCAGCATATTTAACTTTAAGGAGTAGAAATAGTAATGTAACAGACCGGTGTGCCTGTTTCCAGATGACTTGTTGTTTTTTGCTTTTTTTTAATGGTACATTTTTTTTAAACACAGAAAAAACTAAGCATTTCCTTTGGCCATCATCAAAGCCATGTTAAGAGTCACTCTGCAAGAATTGGAGAGAAAAGACAGAAAGCTTAAGTTAGGGTTTGAATCTCCCAGTAGGCTCCAATATCACAACAGTGCGGGGCACACACATCCTTAAACTTGCTTCTGAAGGCGCTGCCTGTTGTGTGTGCCAGCGAGGTGGGTTTTGGCTTCTTCGTCCATGCCGATCCAGGGTGGCTCTGGGAGGGGACATGCCCACATGTGTGGTGCCCATCCCAGGGGGGTTGGTACCGCTGGGACGGGGCTGCTGCCGGGGGGCGGCTGGAGCAATGCCCTGCGGGTTCCCGCAGCTCCCACCGGCACTGCCACCACCTGCCCACCCTGAATGGCAAAGGCAGGAGCCCCCTCCCACCCCATACCTCGGGAAAGGGACCTGCAGAGCCAAGGGAACACCATGGGAGAGCAGCACTGCTCTGCACCCACTGTCTCTGCTCACCTGATGCCAGTTTCCTTCTGTTCAGGCTCATCACAGATGTGGTGGGTTTCAGCCCACAGCCATGGTTTGGGCTGACGGAATGGCAAGCTTGTCTGTGCTTAGAAAGATGCACAAATCACTGAATTCCTCTAGGATTTTTAATTCCTGCACCCATAAATAAGTCACTCCTATCTTCAGTATTCTTAACCTTGTCACCAGGAAACAAGTATTGGCCTGTAACCTAATCTTTTGCATTGGTGACTTTGCCATCCTCTTTATATTGGCACAGCCTTTCCCCTCAGCAGACTTTCTCCCTTTGTGAACAGGTTTTTGAGTAGAGGCTTTAGGATGTTGCTGGTCTTAAAGGACTGGTGAGCAAGGCCTGAGTTCTGGATGTGGGCCATGAAAGAAGCACCTTCCTTTCCAAGTGTCTCCTAGCACAGGTGCCTCAGCTGGGGTCTGACCATGTACAGTCCCTTAGGACAGACATTTAGATGCCCTTGAGGTTTCTTTCATGTAATTCTTTTTCTTTCCTAACTCTGTGGCAAGAATCACACGTTACCACATTGTCTGTAAGATGGCTTCACAATGCCAGCAAAAACCTGAGGCTCAGTTGTATAAGGAGCAGCTGAAATGAGTAAGACACTCAGTAGTACAGGAAGCCTCACTGGGCACAGTGTCCCTGAGGTAATGGGAGACTTTAACAGGGCCTGGAGATGAGCAATTTGTCAGAGAAGGTCAGTTTGAAAAGTGTAGTCAACCCATTTTGAAAGATACTGGACAGAGCAATCTTCATACTGTAGGAAGTTGTTGAAGGCATGGCAAAGGTGGAGGTGGGAAAGAGTTGGGTAACAATGTTTGATTTTTTTTTCAATAATAAATCAAAATAGAAGCTTTGAATTAGATAGGATAGTCAATCAGAGGAATAATAGAGTTTAGGTATTCATTTAGGTTAGAAGAATGTTCTGAGGCAGGATGAAGGGTAGAGATATTCCTTGGTTGTAAAGATAAAATGGGAGAAACAGGGATATGCAAAGAATTGGATGAGGCAACAGTTCAGATGTAACTTGGGAAGAGAGAGGAGCCCTAAGTTTAAAAGGTTTATCAGTTAGATATTACATGATGGAGTGACAATTTCAGTCAGCTAAAACATTTGAACTGTCAAGCCAGAAATTTTCAGACTTTCCTTGTAATCTGAAATGTCTTCATCTTCTTAGTATGCCTTAGGGGAATTTGGGGGGGCTTTGGGTGATAGTTTAGTTTTTCTGGTTTTGTTTTGTATTTTGAAACCTGGAGTATCTAGCTGCAGGTAATTTCATTAGTTACCTGCATAGTTTGGACTTCATTTTTTTTTTAATAATCTAGAGGTACTGAGAGCGTAAAACAGGATCTTTGGTAAAAGATCATGTGTTTTTAAGATCTCCAACAACGTCAGCAATGGAGGATGACAGTTTTCATATTTTTATAACCTTCAGTGAAGAGCATTTTGAGCTGTCAACATTTTTAATAAGTTGGTTAAAAGCTATAGAAGGGAGGGAAGTAGGTGGGGGGTTAGACTTGACCCAGCTTCCTTGATTAGCATACCCAGTTGGGCAGCAGAAGTAATTATGTCTGACATGGTATCACAGCTGTTGGGACTGGAGGGTTGTATGAATCATAGAAACCTGATAAACCCTGAATAGGAGAGCTTCTGTCATACTTTCTGCATTACTCTTTTCCACTGCACAGACTTTATTTTTTTACACTAGAGGCTGAGTAAGACATTCCACACCATTTCTTCCTAATCTCTGCTCCATCATGGTACCTTCCCCAGTGCTGTTTTCACTTGGAAGGCTGCACTTGAGTACCTTTTTGGCCCTCTTCCCATTTGTTTTGCTATTTAGATGATGATTTAAAAGCCACTGATTTGGGGTTTTTTTCATGTAAATGAAAGCATCATAGCAACTCCCTCCTGAACTGACATGATACATCTCTTCAAGTGCCCATGAGGCAATACAAATGTTTTGTTTCTGCTGGACGTTGTTCTTGACACCTTGAGGTAGAGGCCACCTAACTTAGCGGTTATTGAGACCAGGAAGGCTTACTTGTTTTCTTATTAGTTGCCATTCAATATGTTGGAATGAATAAAACTTTCCAAACATAAAGATTTCCAAGCAAACTGAACAAAACCATGTTACATCTTGCACAAGTCTGTGTCCTTGCTGGACCTCTTCTCTAACAGTTGTTCACCTTGATTCTTCCCTTTTGTCCCCTGCATGATGACCTTCCCAAGACCAAGTGGGAGATCCATACCTTCTCTGGCTAGGCAGGGAAATACTTACTGCTCAGGCTCCTACCAGTTTCCATTGGTCTGGCTCGTGCAAAATCAGCCCTGTGTAGGAAATGTGGGAAAAATACTCCTCCCTTGGGGAACATGTAATCTCTCTTCCTCTTTTTCTTCTCTAACACAAATAATGTGGAAATCTTTTCTTGAGGGGGGACGTATACAAAGGGATAGACAGAGTCACTCAAATGCTTTCTGGTCTATTCTTCCATTTTAAGCCCCACAGTTCTCCTTTTATACAGTTGCTTTTCGAGGAGGGATGAATAGAGAGGGACAAATTCCCCTGCCCTCAACGCCTTCATTTTGTTTGTTGCTGGAGTTGGGAGGGAAAGAGATGCGTGAGAGGGTGTTCTATGGGACCGCGACTCCATCTGCAGGCAAGAGCACGCAACTCTCTGCCGGGAGCCACCATGACCTCTGTGCAGCGTTGAGCCCCCTCAGGTCTTGAGTGACACTGCTGAAATCAGACGGTGTTTCTCAGCGTACAGCAGTACCTGTACCCATCTCAAAACTCGAATGAGAACAAGAGCAATAAGAAGCCAAATTATATGGATATCTCAAGAACCTTACTTGTGTGACCTGGGCACCTTTAGTGCAAGCAGCCAACATTTATGAGGGGTTATATGAGCAAACTTGTGTGCATACTGGTAAAGGGGGAGAATGGCACTAAGAAAGTCTGGCTGCAGGTTAGCAAAAAGAGCAATTAAATCCTCTGGCCACAGCACCTATATGCCAGCTGTGTGTTGATGATAATGGTTTGCTGGCAACAGCAGCCTTAAAATTCTACATCTAGCTTTGTTGCTGAACTACCACAGGCAGAGTGCATGTCCCCAGCTGAAAGGTGGAGGTAATGATGCTTTGCAAATGTCTAAGAAAAAAGACAGGAAACTTCCAGTGCTTGCGTTATAGAGGTATTAAAAATTACTCCTCTACGTGCTCTGCAGTTACAGCTTCATTTGGTTTGTATAATCTTCAGGGTGGGAACCATATTGAGGGAAAAAGAGTAAGGGAGTACAACGCCAATCACGGTTTTGGAATGATTAGTGAATGTTTTCTCATAAGTAGCTCATAAACAAGTAGGAATTTTAAGAATAAGTATTTGGACGTTAAGAAGTTCTGGATATCATAAGGGTGCTTTTGGTGAAGAGTTGTACTAGCTAAAAAGGCCTAGTGGAATACCTGTATTGTGGAAACTACTCCCATAAAACCAGACATGAGTATCATGTTTAGGAAACAGTAAATGCTCATATTACAACACTCTCACAGAACCATTTAGATTGGGAGCATCCTCTTGAGATCATCTAGTCCAGCCTCACTGCTCAAACAGTGTAAACTAGAACATGTTCTTCAGGCAACCTCTCTGAGCAACCTGTGCCAGTGTTTGACCACCATAATGGTAAAAAAAAAATGTTTTCTTGTGTTCAGATGGAAATTTGATGATGTTTAGTTTCAGTTTGGGGTAGTTTTTGGTTTGGTTTTGTTTGTTTGTTTTAATTTGTGCCCATTGCCTCTTGTCCTGGCAATGGACATTGCTGAGAAGATTCTTACTCCTCCAACTTCATTCCTGCCCATCAGGGATTTTGTACAAAAGGGTAAGATCCCCCTGAGCCTTCCCTTCTCCAGACCAGTCAGCTCTTTCAGCCTGTCCTCATATGGCAGCTGTTCATGTCCCTTAATCATCTTTGTGGCCTTGTACGGGACTCGCTCCAGTAAGTCCAGATCTTTCTTGGGGAGCCCTGAACGAGACAGAGCACTCCAGTCCTGATGCAGCCTCACCAGCACTCAGTGAAGGTGCAGGATTACCTCCCTTGATCTGCTGGCAACAGTCTTCCCAGTGGTGGCCTTCTTGGCTACAAGGTACATTGCTGGCTTGTGGTTACCTTGTTGGTTACCAGGACCCCAAGGTCCTTCTTGGCAAAGCTGCTTTCCAGCTGGTAGATGCCTAGGATATGCTGGTGCCCGGGGCTATTCCTCCCTACAGGCAAGAGTTTGCATTTCTCCATTTAAACTTCATGGCATTTCTCTTTCCTCACTTCTCCAGCCTGGTAGTACTTCTGAAAGATGGCACAACCAGTTTTATCATCTGCAAACTTGTTGAGGGTACACTCAGCTTTGTTGTTAAGGATGCAATCATCAGCTTTTTTTTGTATGGAAATGCAAGCTGCTTTTCTCCAGGTATTACCTCTTTTCCTTTCTTTCTACTCATGAATTTTTTGTGCTACTCTGTGTGGTTTTTCACTATTATTAGCCTGTTTCTTATGGACAAATACCTTGCATCTTGCTGTAAATTACAGACTTGAAAACACTGGGTGGCCTTAGACTTGCTGTAAAGTAGGGGCTAGAAACGGTATTTGCATCAAATAGTGTTTGCAGGGGTTGAGGAAACTAGACTTTATTCCTAGTACCTCAAAAGACAAATAACCTTTTCCTCTGCATTGCACAGTCCAGTGGGGTGGTGCCAGTGCAAGGAGATATTTCCTGCAGGAGGACTGGCCACATGGCTTCATGCTCAGCAGGCAGTGGTGACAGGAGGCAGACTTGCACCCCAAGCCCTGCCCACGGGTAAGGGCTGATCACTGAGAACATACAGCATGGTTAAGCATAGCTGAATGCCCTATGAAATCATCACACCAGGTGGATGAACTCTGCTAGAAGCTTCATCTCCACATACTCCTCTCCCTTACCTTAATGTATTCCTTTTCCCTGAAAATGTAAAATCTCAGCACCACCATGTTTATTTGTGTCCCAACTGCCCTTCTATCTCACCCTTCTTTAAGCTGTTGAGGTATTCCAAAGAAGGCGTAGTTGGCATCAGTACCACTGAGGTCCCCTTCTGTGCTTGTCTTCTTCCTGCTGTGTTTCTGGTAAGGTGCTGTCAGACAGAGGAGTTTGGTAAATGCACAGTCTTAGGTGGTCATGGGCTCCTTGGGATCTTACCAGCTCTGATGATCCAGTGCAGTCTCAGTGTCACTCTAGTGTTTTAACAACAGAAAACCAGCTAGTTAATCGAGAAACCAGAATTCATTTCCCTGAGGAATTTGCCACCTTGCTGGTGCAGCAGACACTCTGCCTCTCAAGGTTTATGTAACAAGGTGTTTAAAAACTTAGGCACACTTTCATTTAGCAAACAGCGGTGGCTTAAAGTGCTGTTGCCTTGCTACTTAGCTAAGCAGCAAGACTTCACACTGAAGTAAATAGGAGGCCAAATACATTCTGTTTTGACAGTTTGAGGGTGTTTTTTTCCAAGAGCATGGTAATGTCTTTAACAATGGAAGGTGTTTGCTAATGAGGCTGGGCCTGAATCTTCAGTTAACCAGTGACTAGCAAGCTATTAAGCAAAAGCAAAACGACAGAGGGAGTTCTCTGAGTCTCACTCTGATTTAATTTTGGTCATTCTTAATGTGGGTTAAAGTTATTGATTTCAACGTGATTAAATAGAGAATATAAAATGGTGCGAAAAGATCAGGATTGGAACAGATATTTATCCTTTTTCCCCCCCACATTTGTAACTGTAACAGCCTTCAGCTAAGTGTTCCAGTCCTCAGTTGGCTCAACAAATTCTTTTCACCAGTTCAGAAACTGCTTAGTATTTTATGTTGTAAAATATTCATTTATTTTTTCTATATTTAATCTGTGCTGGGTAAGATGTTGCTTGCTCCGATTTGGGGGAGAAATTCTGCTTTTCGGGTATCTGCAGATGTAAGTCCAATAGTCCTAGGCTCAAGTTACTGGTTGGTTGGTGGTTTTTCTTGTTTGGGTGTTTAGCTGGTTAGTTTTTTGTTTTGTTTTTGTTTTGTTTTCTTTTTGTGAAATAGGCTTAGGGAAAAGGGATGTTAAGAGGTGGTATAGTGAATTATGGAACTGAAAAGCCAACTGTACTTTTGGTAAAGTAAGAATCATGACACCTCTTTGGTAAATCTCAAGAAGCATCCTGTAGTATTTGAGTAACAACAAAATTATGTGGACATTAATGTGTAATCCAATGTACTTCTGGCCTGTGATGTCTAGTATTACACGTCAGCATGGGTTTAAGGCCACCAGCTTCAAGTGTTGATTTTTATTTTTTGTAATTGAAATTAGGAGCTCTATCACCTTTCCTAGGTAGTGTGCTATATAGTTATACAGTTAGTACAGCTGAAAAATATAACTATCCTGGTTCTTCTGAAGACACATTAATATATTTGCATTTCAGCTAGAAGCATTTTGTGTTGAATTTTTTTTTAAATGGTTAGTAACTTTGCTGAGATTCAGGCAAAATTCTGAGAAAGCTGGTTGTGGTTTAACAAGGAGATATAGATTATATTGCACTCCTTCTCCTTGATACCTCTTCCCTCTTGGGGTAAGAGACTGTAATGGAATTCATGAAAGTCTTGATCTTTGGAGACATTTCTGATTCAAATAAGTTCTTTGTTCCCAAGCATGGCATAGGCAGCTAAGGAGTTGGGACAGCACTGCCAGGGTTGCAAAAAGAGTTCTTGCCTAGAACTGGCTGTGGACCTTTTGCTTTCATTTCATTTTAAGAAGGAATAGGTTAAAAACTTTGAGAAAGGAGAACAACATTACCTTTTACAAAAGCTAAAACCTGTCTGCCACTTAGGACCTGCTGGTTATGCAACTGTCTCCCACTTCTAATTGTTCATCTGTTCCAAGATGAGGCTCATCAGACAGTAATGGCTTTTGATCAGTGTTCATTGGCCTTTGTGGAGTTGGTTGGTGGCCTTGCCATTCACCAACTTGTCATTATTTATTATTATTACAAACCTACCACCTAATGTTATTTGCTTACAGAGCATTTGCAAATATGGCTGGTGCTATCCATGAGCTGTTACTCTATGGATTTGTTCATCCCTTTGCATTTGCCTTTTAAGAGCAAAGAGAAGTTTATAATCAAATCTTGTTTGCAGGACTGATTCATACTTACTACTAAGCATAGTAATATTGACATCAATTAAAATAGAAAAGAGGAGTTTAGGCTGTTAGGGGTATCCCCCAACAGGTGTGTAAGAGAGAGAGAGAGAGATGGTAACTTCAAAGAAAACCAGTGGGACTCATGTTACACATTGAACATACAGAGGTTATAGACCTATGTTCTATAGGAAATTAATACAAAGATAGGAGTACTACCAAGAAGAGCTTGTGGAGGCTGAAAAACTTTCCTTTGCATCCTCAGGGGCACACATAGCTGACCTGACCATCATTTTGGTAGCCTATACTTTAAGTAGAGGTGGCCATGGTTTGGTTTGGAGGGCAAAAATCTGAGCCTGGGAACAGAACTCTTTAAAGTTTCAAAGAATAAAGCAAGGATGCCAGCTAATTTTTAAGTTTCTGTTTAGCAACCTGTTCAAGCATTTGTTACATTTCATAAAGACATTTAGATACCCTGCAAAGGTTCTAAGAATGTTACATCATTTATTACTACTTAAAACCTTATTTACTCAATTTGTTTCATTTTTCTCATGTGTAAGTGAAGAAAATATTTACTTTGTTCAAGAGTGGTTTCTGAAGCTGAACTTAATTCATATGTGTAACTAGATTTGGTGTTTGGAAGGTGCCATACAATCATTACTTATTAATAGAAGGACCTGCAGAAGCAATGCATTATTTATATTATGTTATCTGTGGAAGAATTGCAACTATTTTCTTGTGTTTGGACTAAAAATGTTCAAAAGTGTGGTCAGCTGACTTAATTCTTTCTTATACTATACTATACTACCAATCACATAAGGGAAGATTATTTTTAAATGTCATTATGCCTTTAGTCATCTTCCTTAAACCAACAAATAATGGTAAAATAATACAAAGTTAGGACTGTTGTGGCTACGATTAGAGTGTGATGACTGGATACTATCTATTGACTAGGACAATATGTAGAGTAACGCAATTAGCCAGGATAGATATGAAGTTGTTCCCAAATAGAGTATTTCCAGGTGTGGGGTTAGAAACCCTTCAAAGCTTGAGTATGTAAAGTTTCTCACTGATGATTCATTGGAGCGATGGGATTTCTTTCACTGCAGAAGAGGCTTAATTCTTGGCCCACTAAACTCCTGGGCAAACTGTTGGGATGTCTGTGGAAGCCAAGGTCACCCTCAGAGAGCTTTAATGCTGCTCTGTGGTGTGCCAGTCCCCATGGCCCTTTCAGAGAGCCGTGTGCCCACAGGGTCTTTGCTGCAGCCATCTCAGCCCCTCTTGGAGGGGGGTTTCAAATGATGGAGGGGAAAAAAAGAACTGTACAGCATATTGGAAATTAATGCTGACAGAGTCAACATTAATTTATGCCAAAAATGCATAAGGAATAGAGAGTGGAAAGAGTGATAGTGGAGAACACAGTATTTCCTATGTCCTGCTCTCCTAGAGCACTTGAAGAAGGGCGACCACAGCAGCTGTGGATTGTATCACAGGGCCAGTACTCTTTCCCTTTCAGAAATGGCTACTTTGTGGCCTGCTGCACAGGTGGCACCATTTGGATGCTGCTCAAGAAGCTGGCTTAGTTCAACACAATTGCCATTAGAATGTATTTAAAAAATAACTACGTTTAGCATTGCAACACTTTTTAGTGAACAATGTTCTGTTGGTAGTCCCAGGCATGCCAAAGTTGAGGTTAGCAAGCAATAGTAAAGAATGGCTCTGATATTTTTGGTTTTCACTACTAATGCTGTACAAATCTCCAAAACCTGTATAAACTGGAGAACTGAGGGAAAAGACAGGACCTAAATATTCTGAGGGAATTCTGACTCTGGTACTCTTGGTTATGAGCAAGTGAAAGGCAGCTGTTTGCACTCATCTCTATGCCCAGAAATCTCTAGTACTGTCAGTTATACACCTTGGTTTTGACTTCTGGATTAGAAATAGGTAAATCTCTCCATGAAAATGAAGTATTTTAGCTGTATTGTGAAGTGATAAACCAGCTGAAGTCAGGAGGAGATGGCTTTGTCTCAGCAGATCACAGAATCACAGACTATTCTGAGTTGGAAGGGACTCACAAGGATCACAGAGTCCAACTCTCAAGTCAGTGGCCCACACAGGGGATTGAACCCATGACCTTGGCATTATTACAACCAAGTTTTAACCAACCGAGCTAATCTCAGGGTTGTGTACATGTAGTTTGAAACTCAAAATTGCACATGCATGACCACAGATTGTCGTATATATAATCTTTTAAATCTTTACATTTTTTTCCTTGTAGAAAGGATAGTTGTGGCTGTAAAATGGGTATAAAATTAAGTGAAACCATTCTAAATTGAGGTGATCAAGAGTGTAAGTTGACTGTTTTAAAATATTTAGGTTGCAAATTTGCTGGTTTAGGTTTTCCTAGGCAGCTGTTTATTTAAAAAAAAATTATTTGAAGTTAGGATAGAAAATGGTATGATAAAATGATGAGTCAGATTGTCAAAAGCAAAAAAAATTCTCACAGGTATACATGCTAGAATAATGCATATTTTTATTTTTGCAACATCTGACTCATGATTTATATTATGTATTCTGCTAAGTTCAAAGTTTTCTTACACAGAGAGAGCTTTATGAAACAACCATACTTCAAATCATTCTACTTCAATTGTAGTAACAGGTTTTGGACTTTAAATCATTAAGAGCCTCTGTGTGAACTTTTATCCAAATGACTGCAAGTCACAAAGAGAGCACTTCTCTTTCACGAGTGCCTTTTGTGCTTTAGTGAGACCCAATCCCTCTTCTCTCCCTTTTTTTTTCCACCTTCATGTCTGTCTTTGAAGAAAGATGTGTGATTTGTGAAGTAATGAAAGTATGTATCTGTTAATGAAAACTGCTATCCTGGCTTCATAATGCACACTGGAATTGCTTCAGGATAAAGCTTCGTATACCTGCATTTTAGCAGGGGGGAAAAAAAAGTAAATTTCACAAGTCCACATTGCTGTGTGCACTGTAGAAGTAACGTGTAGCAGTTAAATCAACCATTAGGGGTGACCTAATCTTGATTTCCTCCCCCCTACACACACACACACGCACACATGCACACAAGGAGTTGTGATTTTCATGCTGCTTGCATTCTTTGCACTTTTTATAACCTGCACTACAAATTGTCAGAATACCAACTTGCCCACCTTCCCTACTTGCTCATTTTGTGAGCTTATTTTGGCACGGAAGGAGTTGTACGCAAACCACCCTCTCCCCCCCACCC